>JAFMOB010000620.1:65000-71071 GCA_018985215.1 Larimichthys polyactis | reverse complement strand
TGTGCTGCATCACTGACTGACAGCATGAAGGGAGTCTCTGGAAACACTGATTCTGACTTCTGTTGTCTGTCTGCTTCTCTCTCACGGTGGAAGGGGTGAGAAAGGTGTTTTGTTGTTGAGAGGATCAGCTGAGTCCTGATGATCCAGAGGAGTTGAAGCAGCAGCATCAGCTCTGACTGGGCCATGTTATGGGAGGTGGAGTGGGAGAGGAGAGCTTCATCCAGCAGACTGACGGAGGAATCACAACAAGTGGAGATGACTGTCAGCGCTGCAGTCTGAACTGCTCTGAGATCAGCTCCACTGTCAGACACAATGTCAAGTCCACCTCATCATGTGTGTTCCTCTGGATCATGTGACAGAGGATCATCAGTGGATCTGGGCTCTGCTTGCTCTGCTGACACACTGAGGACTCCTCCACTCCCTCTGCTCCACACTCACCCACCTGGACCTGGACCTGGACCTGGACCTGGACCTGGACCATATCTCACCACTACCAGAGTTGTCCCAGTTTAACAGATGATTGTTTGTGACAGAAACAAGAAGATCAAACCTGTAGAAAGTTTGGATTGAATGGAAGCTTCACTGACGTCTACAAACTGAATTGTGACTCCAACTTAAGTATCATTGTTTATTAATGTCAGATTATAAATCTCTGAGCTTTTTCAAATCCTCAGTTTTTCTAGTTTATCCCAACAGATTGTTGAAGCAGAAAACTGAAGTGAAGAAGTGCAAAGTCTGCTGATCATTTCCTGTGAGTTTGTCAACGACCGCTTTCACTGGACGTTTCATTTGATCCGTTGTCGATCTAAAAATGTTGATCAGAGTTTCTTTGACTTTCTGAAATATCTCTGGATGTTGGTGAAAAGTCAGTGCTGTGTTAAACCTCCATCACACACTGAACACCACAACATTTCAGTCACTTGTTCTACATCTGATTTCTCTGGACGTCGTAGTATAAACTCTTATATTTAGTCAGAGGTTGTGTTGAGCATGCGAGTATGGAGATGAAATCCTTGCATGGGCTTTTGTAGCATTTTAATTGGGATTCTCCTTTTTGTAGCAGATCAATGATTTGTAATGGAAATATAAGTAAACCATCATAGCCATAAGCCTTAACCAGTGTGAATTAACAAGAGTGGAAATATGTAATCATGGAAATCCTTCTTGTTTTTGTAACCTTTAAAAAAGTGTATTTTCATTCTAAACGTGTGTTTGTTCTATTTGTTTTATTCTACAGAGCTCCATGTGTCATTTCATTCATGATTAGCCTGTGAGCTGCAGCTGCTCCTGCATTTGTCTTTGATTAGTGTCTCGCTCAGCTGTCTTAATAAATCCTAATTTGTGTTATGTTTTGTGCTTTGTTTCAGTTTTACTAAATAAATTGGTGCTCCCTTAATTTCACCAAGAAAAGTCAGGCCTTGTAGATTTTGAAGGACATCCAGTGTCAGCTGACTGTCCAGCTTTGAAAGTGTTTTCATTATGAGGACAGTATACAGGACTTAGTCTCTAACGCAAGATCCAGACTTCTGACACACAACGTGAAATGAATGAGAAACATGTCAAAGACAGAAACTCTAAACTTGAGTGTCATTATTAGTGATTCAGATGATGTTCATGGAGATGTTTTGTTCTGTTTCCTCACATGGTGACTGTTTGTATTATTGCAGAAAAGTTGCAGAAGTAAACTCTGATGAAAATAAGGTCTCAGTTCACGTCCTCTCAGACCTAAGCGCAGCGTTTGATACCATCCACCATGATATCTTCATCAGTCGTCTTTCTGACTGTGTTCCACTGGTTCAGCGTCAAAGGGACAAAGTTTGACGTCAGTCTTGGAGATCGTGTGTCTGAGAAACATGACGTGTGTTTTGGGGTTGCACAGTGGAGATGCCTTAGGTCCATTATTATTCTCACTGTACATGCTGCCACTTGGTGACATCATCAGAGAGCACAATGTATGTTTCCATAGTTACGCAGATGACACGCGACTGTACGTCACAGCTGAACCAAATGATGCTGCAGCTATAAACTCCATTACTACCTGTCTGTAGTCAAGAAACCAATGGACGAGCCAGAATTTCTTCAAGTTAAACGAGGACAAACCTGAAATCCTACGAGTGGAGTCTGAAACAAAAAGAGAAATGATGTTTAATAATGTAGAAACTGCAAAAAATCAAAAACTAAATCTAGAGCCAGAGTTTAGTTTGTCCATTTAGAGCCACTGTAGGACGTAGTCTCTGTGACGTCCCCGCAGACTGTCTAAAACCTGGACGTAGTCTCCGTGACGTCCCCGCAGACTGTCTAAAACCTGGACGTAGTCTCTGTGACGTCCCCGCAGACTGTCTAAAACCTGGACGTAGTCTCCGTGACGTCCCCGCAGACTGTCTAAAACCTGGACGTAGTCTCCGTGACGTCCCCGCAGACTGTCTGAAACCTGGACGTAGTCTCCGTGACGTCCCCGCAGACTGTCTAAAACCTGGACGTAGTCTCCGTGACGTCCCCACAGACTGTCTAAAACCTGGACGTAGTCTCCGTGACGTCCCCGCAGACTGTCTAAAACCTGGACGTAGTCTCCGTGACGTCCCCACAGACTGTCTAAAACCTGGACGTAGTCTCTGTGACGTCCCCGCAGACTGTCTAAAACCTGGACGTAGTCTCCGTGACGTCCCCGCAGACTGTCTAAAACCTGGACGTAGTCTCTGTGACGTCCCCGCAGACTGTCTAAAACCTGGACGTAGTCTCCGTGACGTCCCCGCAGACTGTCTAAACCTGGACGTAGTCTCCGTGACGTCCCCGCAGACTGTCTAAAACCTGGACGTAGTCTCCGTGACGTCCCCACAGACTGTCTAAAACCTGGACGTAGTCTCCGTGACGTCCCCGCAGACTGTCTAAAACCTGGACGTAGTCTCCGTGACGTCCCCACAGACTGTCTAAAACCTGGACGTAGTCTCTGTGACGTCCCCGCAGACTGTCTAAAACCTGGACGTAGTCTCCGTGACGTCCCCGCAGACTGTCTAAAACCTGGACGTAGTCTCTGTGACGTCCCCGCAGACTGTCTAAAACCTGGACGTAGTCTCCGTGACGTCCCCGCACACTGTCTAAAACCTGGACGTAGTCTCCGTGACGTCCCCACAGACTGTCTAAAACCTGGACGTAGTCTCTGTGACGTCCCCGCAGACTGTCTAAACCTGGACGTAGTCTCTGTGACGTCCCCGCAGACTGTCTAAAACCTGGACGTAGTCTCCGTGACGTCCCCGCAGACTGTCTAAAACCTGGACGTAGTCTCTGAGACGTCCCCGCAGACTGTCTAAAACCTGGATGTAGTCTCCGTGACGTCCCCGCAGATCTCTGCTGTAAAGTTGGACATTGTGACATGGGGACTTATGGAGCCAGCCTCAAGTGGACGTTTGAGGAACTGCAGTTTTTGGCACTTTGTTTTAGTCTACATGTTTTTTAAGCAACGTCAGTGAGTACATCGTCCACATGACCGATCAAATAAATGAATGACTGACATCTGGACCAATCACAGCTTCACCTGCAACAAAGCAGCGATGATGCAGAGTGTGAAGGTCTGATCTCACAGAGCTCACACATGCTGCATTTGAATATAAATATCTGGGAATGTGGTTGGACAATAAGCTTTCTTTTAAAACACGTGACTGAGCTCACAAACCTGGGGGCCTTATATAGAATCAGGTGTTGCCTTTCTTTTGAGAGCAGAAAGACGATTGTTGAAACAACCATTTTATCAATTTTAGATTATGGAGATATCATTTACATGCATGAATCTCCATCCACTCTGAAAGCTCCTGACACAGTTTAACATAGTGCTGATATTCCTGGTGATCCTCTTAGAACTCATCCCTGTAAACTATATGAGAGTGTAGGGTGGTCCTGTCTCCATGAGAGGAGGGAAACACATCGCCTCCTTTTTATTTACAAAGCACTACAAGGCAAATTACCATCATACCTCACTTCTCTTTTAAATTATAGCACAAGGTCACAGGGTTTTATAACACTGGAAACACCACAAATAAGACCAGAGGCTGGAAAATGAGCTTTTCAGTTTTATGCACCCACTAAATGGAACCACCTGCAAGAGACACTGAAATTAGACCAACTTGTGTCTGAAAACAGTTTTAAAGTTTTAATACATGGTATGGGAAATATACAGTGTTCTTGCTTTAACTGATTTAGTTTGAACTGATCTTGTTTTAACTGGTTTAACCGTTTGGGCTATTTACTGTAAAATGTTCATGTTTGTTGTGATCAGGGCTTTGCTGTAAAAGAGCTATTTGCTCAGTCAAGGTTTCCCTGAATAAAGAACGCAATACATAAAATAAAAAAGAATTATGATTCAAAGAACAAGACGACATCACACCACTGTGTTATTTAAACCATGAAGATATTTTTAGAAGTGACATCACTGTGTGTGTGTGTGTGTGTGTGTGTGTGTGTGTGTGTGTGTGTGGTGTGTGTGTGTGTGTGTGTGTGTGACGATCTGTGAGACGTGTGTCTGTGTGTGTGTGTGTGTGTGTGACAATCTGTGAGACGTGTGTGTGTGTGTGTGTGTCTGTGTGTGTGTGTGTGTCTGTGTGTGTGTGTGTGTGTGTGTGTATGTGTATGTGTTTGTGTGTGTGTGTGTGTGTATGTGTATGTGTGTGTGTGTGTGTGTGTGTGTCTGTGTGTGTGTGTGTATGTGTGTGTGTGTGTGTGTATGTGTGTGTGTGTGTGTGTGTGTGTGTGTCTGTGTGTGTGTATGTGTATGTGTGTGTGTGTGTGTGTGTGCGTGTTTGTCTGTGTGTGTGTGTGTGTGTGTGTGTGTGTGTGTGCGTGTGTGTGTGTGTGTGTGTGTGACGATCTGTGAGACGTGTGTGTGTGTGTGTGTGTCTGTGTGTGTGTGTGTGTGTGTGTGTGTGTCTGTATGTGTGTGTGGGTGTGTGTGTGTCTGTGTGTGTGTGTGTGTGTGTCTGTGTGTGTGTCTGTGTGTGTGTGTGTGTGTGTGGTAACATTCACAGCAGATTTTGTCGCCTGCTCTGTCACATGTTGCTCTCTGCAAACAGCAGCAACCTCTTTGAGGCGAGACTGTAAAATAATAAAGTCACGACCACAAAGTCAAAGTGTTTGTGTCCCACCTGTCCTCTGTCCTCTGTCCTCTGTCCTGTATCTGTCCAACACCGACACAAAGTGTCCTCATGGTATTTTAGAGTTTGTCATTTCCTGATAAACCAGAAAAAGGACCCGGTAAGAAAAGCAGGCTGCTGTACTCCCTGTTAGAATACTGCTCACTGCTGGTTCTGAGGTTGAGCTCGGTCCCGGGTCCAGTTGGGTTTACTGACACACAATGCACACAACATCCACGACAAGCCGTCCTGTTTTTACAGGAAAATGAGGAATCGGTCAAAGCTTTGCTTCCTGTTTCAGTTGGAGATATAAAACGCATTACGTACGGAGATAAACAGTCAGTCCGGCCTTTAACCGGGCTTTTAGTAGAACCAAGACTACCAACCAAGAGCCAAGTCCTACATCAGCTCCATCTCGGCTTCACCCCTTCCCCCAAATTTGGTTCTTCCTGGCAGCGTCCTCGGTTGCCCAAATGTCTTAATACAACAGTGGCCTAAATCGGGCACTCGTCCCGGCTGCCAGAACCGTGTCAGACTTGTGATGGATGATGCACCAGAATCAGCTCGAGCATACTTGGGCCCGTTTCCACGGCCCGTCTGTGGCCCAAAGCTGGCCTGAGTGCTCATAACTGATGCTCCTTTATGCAGTGAAATCAGATTTTCTGAGGTGAGAGTTCTGTCTCACACACTCGGAGGTTCTTTAGTATTTCCATAAGTACTGCAGTAATAAGTCCACATAGCTATGCAGTGATGTGACCTGTCCGCGACGCTTTGATGGACATAGGAGTGTGTTAGTGATGAAGATGGTGACATGCAGGGCTGTCCACTCAGCACATGGCTCAACAACGGCGTCCATCTGTGGGAATGTGCCGAGCCGGCTCCGTGTAGCCGGCGACACACGAGCATGCCGAAGCAGCGACTGCATGGCTGCGGGTCAGAGGTCGTGCAGCT
>JAFMOB010000620.1:60000-62500 GCA_018985215.1 Larimichthys polyactis | reverse complement strand
CGTCCAGGTTTTAGACAGTCTGCGGGGACGTCACGGAGACTACGTCCAGGTTTTAGACAGTCTGCGGGGACGTCACGGAGACTACGTCCAGGTTTTAGACAGTCTGCGGGGACGTCACGAGACTACGTCCAGGTTTTAGACAGTCTGCGGGGACGTCACGGAGACTACGTCCAGGTTTAGACAGTCTGCGGGGACGTCACGGAGACGCGTCCAGGTTTTAGACAGTCTGCGGGGACGTCACGGAGACTACGTCCAGGTTTTAGACAGTCTGCGGGGACGTCACGGAGACTACGTCCAGGTTTTAGACAGTCTGCGGGGACGTCACGGACTACGTCCAGGTTTTAGACAGTCTGTGGGGACGTCACAGAGACTACGTCCAGGTTTTAGACAGTCTGGGGGACGTCTCGAGACTACGTCCAGGTTTTAGACAGTCTGCGGGGACGTCACGGAGACTACGTCCAGGTTTAGACAGTCTGCGGGGACGTCACGGAGACTACGTCCAGGTTTTCAGACAGTCTGCGAGGACGTCACGGAGACTACGTCCAGGTTTCAGACAGTCTGCGGGGACGTCACGGAGACTACGTCCAGGTTTTAGACAGTCTGCGGGGACGTCACGGAGGACTACGTCCAGGTTTCAGACAGTCTGCGAGGACGTCACGGAGACTACGTCCAGGTTTTAGACAGTCTGCGAGGACGTCACGGAGACTACGTCCAGGTTTCAGACAGTCTGCGAGGACGTCACGGAGACTACGTCCAGGTTTTAGACAGTCTGCGAGGACGTCACGGAGACTACGTCCAGGTTTTAGACAGTCTGTGGGGACGTCACGGAGACTACGTCCAGGTTTTAGACAGTCTGTGGGGACGTCACGGAGACTACGTCCAGGTTTCAGACAGTCTGCGGGGACGTCACGGAGACTACGTTCAGGTTTTAGACAGTCTGTGGGGACGTCACAGAGACTACGTCCAGGTTTTAGACAGTCTGCGGGGACGTCACGGAGACTACGTCCAGGTCTTAGACAGTCTGCGGGACGTCACGGAGACTGCGTCCAGGTTTTAGACAGTCTGCGGGGACGTCACGGAGACTACGTCCAGGTTTTAGACAGTCTGTGGGGACGTCTCAGAGACTACGTCCAGGTTTTAGACAGTCTGCGGGGACGTCACGGAGACTACATCCAGGTTTTAGACAGTCTGCAGGGACGTCATGGAGACTACGTCCAGGTTTTAGACAGTCTGCGGGGACGTCACGGAGACTACGTCCAGGTTTTAGACAGTCTGCGGGGAGGTCACGGAGACTACGTCCAGGTTTTAGACAGTCTGCGGGGACGTCACGGAGACTACGTCCAGGTTTTAGACAGTCTGTGGGGACGTCTCAGAGACTACGTCCAGGTTTTAGACAGTCTGTGGGGACGTCTCGGAGACTGCGTCCAGGTTTTAGACAGTCTGCGGGGACGTCACGGAGACTACGTCCAGGTCTTAGACAGTCTGCGGGGACGTCACGGAGACTACGTCCAGGTTTCAGACAGTCTGCGAGGACGTCACGGAGACTACGTCCAGGTTTCAGACAGTCTGCGGGGACGTCACGGAGACTACGTCCAGGTTTTAGACAGTCTGCGGGGACGTCACGGAGACTACGTCCAGGTTTCAGACAGTCTGCGAGGACGTCACGGAGACTACGTCCAGGTTTTAGACAGTCCTGCGAGGACGTCACGGAGACTACGTCCAGGTTTCAGACAGTCCTGCGAGGACGTCACGGAGACTACGTCCAGGTTTTAGACGGTCTGCAAGGACGTCACGGAGACTACGTCCAGGTTTTAGACAGTCTGCGGGGACGTCACAGAGACTACGTCCAGGTTTAGACAGTCTGTGGGGACGTCTCAGAGACTACGTCCAGGTTTTAGACAGTCTGCGGGGACGTCACGGAGACTACGTCCAGGTTTTAGACAGTCTGCGGGGACGTCACGGAGACTACGTTCAGGTTTTAGACAGTCTGTGGGGACGTCACAGAGACTACGTCCAGGTTTTAGACAGTCTGCGGGGACGTCACGGAGACTACGTTCAGGTTTTAGACAGTCTGTGGGGACGTCACAGAGACTACGTCCAGGTTTTAGACAGTCTGCGGGGACGTCACGGAGACTACGTCCAGGTCTTAGACAGTCTGCGGGGACGTCACGGAGACTGCGTCCAGGTTTTAGACAGTCTGCGGGGACGTCACGGAGACTACGTCCAGGTTTTAGACAGTCTGTGGGGACGTCTCAGAGACTACGTCCAGGTTTTAGACAGTCTGTGGGGACGTCTCAGAGACTACGTCCAGGTTTTAGACAGTCTGCGGGGACGTCACGGAGACTACGTCCAGGTTTTAGACAGTCTGCGGGGACGTCACGGAGACTACGTCCAGGTTTTAGACAGTCTGTGGGGACGTCTCAGAGACTACGTTCAGGTTTTAGACAGTCTGTGGGGACGTCTCAGAGACTACGTCCAGGTTTTAGACAGTCTGTGGGGA
>JAFMOB010000620.1:27500-57500 GCA_018985215.1 Larimichthys polyactis | reverse complement strand
GCCGTGTTCACTGTTAGACTGGACACTGCCGGTCCAGAGGTTCTGTCGCCGTGTTCACTGTTAGACTGGACACTGCCGGTCCAGAGGTTCTGTCGCCGTGTTCACTGTTAGACTGGACACTGCCGGTCCAGAGGTTCTGTCGCCGTGTTCACTGTTAGACTGGACACTGCCGGTTCAGAGGTTCTGTCGCCGTGTTCACTGTTAGACTGGACACTGCCGGTTCAGAGGTTCTGTCGCCGTGTTCACTGTTAGACTGGACACTGCCGGTTCAGAGGTTCTGTTACTGTGTTCACTGTTAGACTGGACACTGCCGGTTCAGAGGTTCTGTCGCTGTGTTCACTGTTAGACTGGACACTGCTGGTTCAGAGGTTCTGTCGCTGTGTTCATTGTTAGACTCACCATCAGCCCTGTCTCACCATCAGCCCTGTCTCGCCATCAGCCCTGCCTCAGCATCCTGTCTCACCATCAGCCCTGTCTCACCATCAGCCCTGTCTCTGCATCCTCTGCTTCAGTAACTGTTTGAACTGACTCTGGTCTCTGTCTGTCTGTTCACCTGAGCTGGAGGTGAGCTCATCCAAAATGGACGATACACACAGACAGACAGAGGAAGAGAAGACAGAAGACACATGGACCCAGACCAGGTCAACCATGGGTAAACAGCGCCCTCTGGTGTTGTGAGGAGACATGACAAGTGATTTCATTTAAGGTTCGTCCAAGTTTTAGACAGTCTGTGGGGACGTCACGGAGACTACGTCCAGGTTTTAGACAGTCTGCGGGGACGTCACAGAGACTACGTCCAGGTTTTAGACAGTCTGCGGGGACGTCACAGAGACTACGTCCAGGTTTTAGACAGTCTGCGGGGACGTCACAGAGACTACGTCCAGGTTTTAGACAGTCTGCGGGGACGTCTCAGAGACTACGTCCAGGTTTTAGACAGTCTGCGGGGACGTCACGGAGACTACGTCCAGGTTTTAGACAGTCTGTGGGGACGTCACGAAGACCACGTCCAGGTTTTAGACAGTCTGCGGGGACGTCACGGAGACTACGTCCAGGTTTTAGACAGTCTGCGGGGACGTCACGGAGACTACGTCCAGGTTTTAGACAGTCTGCGGGGACGTCTCAGAGACTACGTCCAGGTTTTAGACAGTCTGTGGGGACGTCACGAAGACCACGTCCAGGTTTTAGACAGTCTGTGGGGACGTCACAGAGACTACGTCCAGGTTTTAGACAGGTCTTTCCTTCCCTCCTCCTTTCCTCCTCCCTCCTTCCCTCCCTCCTTTCCTCCTCCCTCCTTCCCTCCCTCCTCCCTCCTTCCCTCCTCCTTCCCTCCCTCCCTCCCTCCCTCCCTCCTCCCCTCAGACACACACCCCTGTGTTGGAAATGTTGCGTCTCCTCCTCTGTCGGATGAACTGCAGTAACCTCTCGCTCTCCGCCTGGTTCTGGTTCTGGAGGAAAGTCGTGTTTGTTGGTGTCTGAAGAGATTCTGTGTGTTCTCTGTCTCCACAGTTTGAGGCGTTGCTATGAATCAAACCAAATATTCCTCCTGACAACAGATGCCAGTCCTCCTCCTCCTCCTCCTCCTCCTCCTTCTTCTCCTCCTCCTCCTCTTCCTTCTTCTCCTCCTTCTCCTCCTCCTCTTCATTCTTCTCCTCCTTCTTCTCCTCCTTCTTCTCCTCCTTCTTCTCCTCCTCCTCCTTCTCCTTCTCCTCCTCCTCCTCCTCCTTCTCCTCTGTTCACATCATTATCGTCCCTTCTTTAACGTGTTGTCCTCCTCTCTGCATTCGTCTCTCTCTCTTTTCTGTGAAATAGAATCAAACAGTGATTTATGTAACGTGTCTCTTGTTCCACCTTTCATAAAAGCTGAAATCTTCCCTCAGTGGAAACACATAAATCTGTTTTTATCTGCAGGCGGAGTCTCGGCGTCCGTCCTGAGGAGGATCAGATCGTTCACTGCTCTAGTTCTGGAGCGTCTGTAGGTTCTGGTGGAAAACCCAGAGCTGGCTCCTTCAGGAGTGCCCAGACTTTAAAAAGTTGTGTCAGCAGCTTTGATGCTTCTGTGGGTTAAAAATACTGCAGAGTTTCCTCCGAGTCCCGCTCGGCCCAGCTGCTCTCAGTTCAGTTAGAGAAGACTGTCCAAGGTCTTCACTGAGCCTGAAGACTGTCCAAGGTCTTCACTGAGCCTGAAGACTGTCCAAGGTCTTCACTGAGCCTGAAGACTGTCCAAGATCTTCACTGAGCATGAAGACTGTCCAAGATCTTCACTGAGCATGAAGACCGTCCGAGGTCTTCACTGAGCATGAAGACTGTCCAAGGTCTTCACTGAGCCTGAAGACTGTCCGAGATCTTCACTGAGCATGAAGACTGTCCGAGGTCTTCACTGAGCATGAAGACTGTCCAAGATCTTCACTGAGCATGAAGACTGTCCAAGATCTTCACTGAGCATGAAGACTGTCCAAGATCTTCACTGAGCATGAAGACCGTCCGAGGTCTTCACTGAGCATGAAGACCGTCCAAGGTCTTCACTGAGCCTGAAGACTGTCCGAGATCTTCACTGAGCATGAAGACCGTCCAAGGTCTTCACTGAGCCTGAAGACTGTCCAAGATCTTCACTGAGCCTGAAGACTGTCCAAGATCTTCACTGAGCCTGAAGACTGTCCAAGATCTTCACTGAGCCTGAAGACTGTCCAAGATCTTCATTGAGCATGAAGACTGTCCGAGGTCTTCACTGAGCCTGAAGACTGTCCAAGGTCTTCACTGAGCATGAAGACTGTCCGAGGTCTTCACTGAGCCTGAAGACTGTCCAAGATCTTCACTGAGCCTGAAGACTGTCCAAGATCTTCACTGAGCCTGAAGACTGTCCAAGATCTTCATTGAGCATGAAGACTGTCCAAGGTCTTCACTGAGCATGAAGACTGTCCGAGGTCTTCACTGAGCCTGAAGACTGTCCAAGATCTTCACTGAGCCTGAAGACTGTCCAAGATCTTCACTGAGCCTGAAGACTGTCCAAGATCTTCACTGAGCATGAAGACCGTCCGAGGTCTTCACTTAGCCTGAAGACTGTCCAAGATCTTCACTGAGCATGAAGACCGTCCGAGGTCTTCACTGAGCATGAAGACCGTCCAAGATCTTCATTGAGCCTGAAGACTGTCCAAGATCTTCATTGAGCATGAAGACTGTCCAAGGTCTTCACTGAGCATGAAGACTGTCCAAGATCTTCACTGAGCATGAAGACTGTCCAAGATCTTCACTGAGCATGAAGACTGTCCAAGGTCTTCACTGAGCATGAAGACTGTCCGAGGTCTTCACTGAGCCTGAAGACTGTCCAAGATCTTCACTGAGCATGAAGACTGTCCGAGGTCTTCACTGAGCATGAAGACTGTCCGAGGTCTTCACTGAGCATGAAGACTGTCCAAGATCTTCACTGAGCCTGAAGACTGTCCAAGATCTTCACTGAGCCTGAAGACCGTCCAAGATCTTCACTGAGCCTGAAGATGGTCCGAGGTCTTCACTGAAGACTCTCCGAGGTCTTCATTGAGCATGAAGACTGTCCGAGGTCTTCACTGAGCATGAAGACCGTCCGAGGTCTTCACTGAGCATGAAGACCATCCAAGGTCTTCACTGAGCATGAAGACCATACGAGGTCTTCACTGAAGACCGTCCGAGGTCTTCACTGAGCATGAAAGACCGTCCGAGGTCTTCACTGAGCATGAAAGACCGTCCGAGGTCTTCACTGAGCATGAAAGACCGTCCGAGGTCTTCACTGAGCATGAAAGACCGTCCGAGGTCTTCACTGAGCATGAAGACCGTCCGAGGTCTTCACTGAGCATGAAGACCGTCCGAGGTCTTCACTGAGCCTGCAGACTGCAGACCACCTGTAACCACACCCACCTGTCAGTCAAAGCGTCCCCGCTCTTAATCCTGCATAACTTTAAGCCTTAATATAATGTGAACAGGTGAGTTGTATATAAATTCACCCTCAGTACAGTTGTCATGAACGGGGAAATTAGCTACAGAGACCAAAACTGTTTTTTGTACCAGGCTGTAAACATGTTTATTTCTGCTGTGAAGTTGGACATTTGGACATGGGGACTTATGGAGACTGACTCACTTCTGGAGCCAGCCTCAAGTGGAACATGAATGCACCATGAGGTCCTGTTCAGGGTCCTTCAGAGAGGTCAGAGGTCAGTGAATGTCTCAGAAGACAGTCGGTTCATGGTTCTCCTCTGGACTCGTGGATCCGTCCTCGTCTCTCGTCTCGAGTCGTGGACGTGTTTGCAGAAGTCCACACACTGAGCCACAGCCCATCTGCTCTTACATAACACTCCCATAATGCCTCTGCAGCGTCCATACGTAGACCACGAGCACGCAGGTTTGAATCCCGGCTCGCTCCACTCAGACCACGTGCCAGAACTCCCAGCAGGCTTTGTGTTTCCACATCAGGTGCACACACACACATCGAACACTGCTCAACCTGACACACGCTCACAGGAAGTGATGTCACGTCTTTTGAAGGTTTCTGATCGGTTCTTTACTTTGACCTGGAAATCAAACTGAACCATCTCAAAGTGTCTTCAAGGCTTTTCCAGGACCTGGAGGAACTCTGAGGACATCTGTTTTTAGGAAACCAGATGATTCAGACACACTCACACACACACACACACACACACACACACACACACTCACACACACACACACACACACACACACACACACACTCACACACACACACACACACACACACACACACACACACACACACACACACACACACACACACACCAGGAGCTTTTCTTTATGTTCAGGCAGACTTGGCTCCCAGCCCAGATAATTATGGACACAAGTTCAATTGTAGCAGCACTTCCTGTTGTGACTGTCAAAATAAAAGTCCTGCTGACCGAGAGAGAGGTGTAGTCTCCGTGACGTCCCCGCAGACTGTCTAAAACCTGGACGTAGTCTCCGTGACGTCCCCGCAGACTGTCTAAAACCTGGACGTAGTCTCTGTGACGTCCCCGCAGACTGTCTAAAACCTGGATGTAGTCTCCGTGACGTCCCCGCAGACTGTCTAAAACCTGGATGTAGTCTCCGTGACGTCCCCGCAGACTGTCTAAAACCTGGACGTAGTCTCCGTGACGTCCCCGCAGACTGTCTAAAACCTGGACGTAGTCTCCGTGACGTCCCCGCAGACTGTCTAAAACCTGGACGTAGTCTCCGTGACGTCCCCGCAGACTGTCTAAAACCTGGACGTAGTCTCCTGTGACGTCCCCGCAGACTGTCTAAAACCTGGACGTAGTCTCTGTGACGTCCCCGCAGACTGTCTAAAACCTGGACGTAGTCTCCGTGACGTCCCCGCAGACTGTCTAAAACCTGGACGTAGTCTCGTGACGTCCGACTGTCTAAACCTGAGAGTCTCGTGAAGTCCCCGCAGACTGTCTAAAACCTGGACGTAGTCTCCGTGACGTCTCCACAGACTGTCTAAAACCTGGACGTAGTCTCCGTGACGTCCCTGCAGACTGTCTAAAACCTGGACGTAGTCTCTGAGACGTCCCCGCAGACTGTCTAAACCTGGACGTAGTCTCTGAGACGTCCCCGCAGACTGTCTAAAACCTGGACGTAGTCTCTGAGACGTCCCCGCAGACTGTCTAAAACCTGGACGTAGTCTCTGAGACGTCCCCGTGGACTGTCTAAAACCTGGACATGGTCTCTGAGACTCTGGACATCTGTCTCATTATGAGTTGTTGTTTCTTAAAGTTTGTTTTTACTTTAGAATTTTTTTTCTTTGACTCAGGTTTTATTGGACTTTATTTTTTTCTCTCAAGGTTCCAACTTTTATTGTGAATCCAGACCTCCGTTTCCCGTTATTCAGTGTGTGTGTGTGTGTGTGTGTGTGTGTGTGTGTGTGTGTGTGTGTGTGTCTCCTCCTCCTCCAAACATGGCGCTGGCCCGCAGCTCTGTCGACGCAGAGCGGGACATGAGGAGGACCAGCAGCGGGCAGCAGCTCAGTCTGGACGGACTTTAAAATCTCTTTTTCAAACCAGCATTGACTTCAGACTGTCCCCGCTTCCATCCGGAGACTCTTCAGACTGTCCCCGCTTCCATCCGGAGACTCTTCAGACTGTCCCCGCTTCCATCCGGAGACTCTTCAGACTGTCCCCGCTTCCTCCAGCAGCTTCTGGACACGCTGACGCGTCACGGCCGCGCGCGTAACGGAGAGCCCACCTGTCCGACGAAGGTAGATTTCAGTCCGTGCGCTCGAGGATGTGAATCTGCCTGATTGGAGCGAAATCACGGAGCAGAGCGAGCACACAGGCGGGGAAGTGAAGCTCGCAGCCGGAGCTGGAAGCATGTGCAGCCCCGTGAGGAGCGCACACACTCAGGCCGAGGAGGAGTGAGTGTTTCCCGGGGAAGAAAAACCACTTTTTCCGCTCTGCGCGCCGAGGGAGGATGGATGGAGAACATTCTGCACTGTCAGGGGTGGAGAGGGACAGAGACCGGCTGCCCCCGATCTACACCAGCTCCCCTCCAACTGTAAGACATCCACCCTTTGTTCCACGCACAGATCTGTGTCTTCATGTTGAAATATAGATGATAGATACTTTTATATTTAAAGGATCCGTTTCAATATAAAACATAGAATTAGAATTTATAGAATATGATCCATGATCAGTGACAAACAAACATAAATATTTTATTATCAGCCTCATAATGATTCATTTAAAATGTCTGAGTGTTTACAAACATCATTCTGTGTCATTTACTTCTTGATGGAAGCTTTTATTTTGAAAGGATCATTCCCCCTCTGATGGATCAGTCAGGAAGTTGATTTCAGTTTTCTGTCTAACGAGGTTTTTAATCAGCTGCACCTTCAATGGTTAAATCAGATCATCTGCATGTCCTCTCGTCTCTGGTTCTGAACAGACTCTAAGTGGACCTAACACACACACACACACACACACACACACACACACACACACACACACACACACACACACACACACACACACACACACACACACACACACACACACACACACACACACACACACACACACAGTTTCCTCCTGTTGGAAAAAGTGATGCCCCTCTGTTACATAACGCCTCCTGACATCAGTGTGATGATGTAATCTCCGTGTTTTTGAAGCGTTTGTGTCGGCGGGCTTGGAGCCGGCCTCTCGGTGTCCCCTCGCAGCAGACTGGCGGGTTGCTGGTTGCTGGTTGCTGGTTGCAGGCTGGTTGGTTGATGTCATCTCCATTGTGTCAGGCAGCAGGAATGTGCAGATCAGATGCTTCTGACCAATAAACAGTCTGTCACTGCTCAGGCTCCGCTCGTGTCTGGAAATGCCATAAAGTGTCTGCAGCAGATTCTTCGAGTCGGCCCCTCCGGCTCCGCTGTGAGGAACTTCAGGAACTTCAGGAACTGAAGAGACAGAGAACTGTCGTTTCACTTCAGACCAAGAAAAGAAGAATTGAAGACAGCTGCAGCTCAGGAGGAGCAGACCGATGTTTGCTCCACCTGAGAGTCCACGTCACATGAAGACAGACGAGACATCATGAGCTGAGCCCAAACACATCAGTGTCCAATCACATCACACGTCACAGAGACTACGTCCAGGTTTTAGACAGTCTGCGAGGACGTCACGGAGACTACGTCCAGGTTTTAGACAGTCTGTGGGGACGTCACGGAGACTACGTCCAGGTTTTAGACAGTCTGCGGGGACGTCACAGAGACTACGTCCAGGTTTTAGACAGTCTGCAGGGACGTCACGGAGACTACGTCCAGGTTTTAGACAGTCTGCGAGGACGTCACGGAGACTACGTCCAGTTTTAGACAGTCTGCTGGGACGTCACGGAGACTACGTCCAGGTTTTAGACAGTCTGCGAGGACGTCACGGAGACTACGTCCAGGTTTCAGACAGTCTACGAGGACGTCACGGAGACTATGTCCAGGTTTTAGACAGTCACAGAGACTACGTCCAGGTTTTAGACAGTCACAGAGACTACGTCCAGGTTTTAGACAGTCTGTGGGGACGTCTCAGAGACTACGTCCAGTTTTAGACAGTCTGCGGGGACGTCTCAGAGACTAGGTCAGGAAGGTGTGACTCAGTCACCGTCTGGAGATAATCCATCAGTTCTCGTGATCAAACCGACGCGTTGCGTCTTCTCGTCCGTCCACAGAATCGTCTCTCTGCAGTCTCACGCGTCCTAACGTCTGGTTGCTTCAGTCTGAACATGTCAAAGTTCTCTGTGTCCTCCTGCATGGCATCAGTCTCTCTACGTTCACACCCAGAGAGCCACAGGGACCGACAGCGGCCTGAATCTGTCAGACTGCGATGATCGATCCACCAGAATCAGCTGGAGCCGACTTGGATCAGTTCTATGAGTCATCTGTGGCCCAGAGCTGGACCCTGTCAGTGCCGCTAACGAGAGCTGGTCTGCAGCCTAAATCAACCCCAGTCTGCAGACTGGAACTTGGACCAGTTCGGCAGCTGGAGCTGGCTCAGCTCGCGTCCTCTGGAGCCAGAACTGAACCCGGTGTGCCAACACTCAGCCGGCACATCCAGAACAGAGCCCTGCTCTCAGTGCACACACACACACACACACACACACACACACACACACACACTGTCCTCTCTGACAGCGTGTCCTCTCTGACAGTGTGTCCTCTCTGACAGTGTGTCCTCTGACAGTGTGTCCTCTCTGACAGTGTGTCCTCTCTGACAGTGTGTCCTCTCTGACAGTGTCCTCTGACAGTGTCCTCTCTGACAGCGTGTCCTCTCTGACAGTGTGTCCTCTGACAGTGTGTCCTCTCTGACAGTGTGTCCTCTCTGACAGTGTGTCCTCTGACAGTGTGTCCTCTCTGACAGTGTGTCCTCTGACAGCGTGTCCTCTCTGACAGTGTGTCCTCTCTGACAGTGTGTCCTCTGACAGTGTGTCCTCTCTGACAGTGTCCTCTCTGACAGCATGTCCTCTCTGACAGCGTGTCCTCTGACAGTGTGTCCTCTCTGACAGTGTCCTCTCTGACAGTGTGTCCTCTCTGACAGTGTCCTCTCTGACAGTGTGTCCTCTCTGACAGTGTCCTCTCTGACAGCGTGTCCTCTGACAGTGTGTCCTCTGACAGTGTGTCCTCTCTGACAGTGTGTCCTCTGACAGTGTGTCCTCTCTGACAGTGTCCTCTCTGACAGCATGTCCTCTCTGACAGTGTGTCCTCTCTGACAGCGTGTCCTCTGACAGTGTGTCCTCTCTGACAGTGTGTCCTCTGACAGTGTGTCCTCTCTGACAGTGTCCTCTCTGACAGTGTGTCCTCTGACAGTGTGTCCTCTCTGACAGTGTCCTCTCTGACAGCATGTCCTCTCTGACAGTGTGTCCTCTCTGACAGCGTGTCCTCTGACAGTGTGTCCTCTCTGACAGTGTCCTCTCTGACAGTGTGTCCTCTCTGACAGCATGTCCTCTCTGACAGCGTGTCCTCTCTGACAGTGTGTCCTCTCTGACAGTGTGTCCTCTGACAGTGTCCTCTCTGACAGTGTGTCCTCTCTGACAGCATGTCCTCTCTGACAGCATGTCCTCTCTGACAGTGTGTCCTCTGACAGTGTCCTCTCTGACAGTGTGTCCTCTCTGACAGCATGTCCTCTCTGACAGCATGTCCTCTCTGACAGCGTGTCCTCTGACAGTGTGTCCTCTCTGACAGTGTGTCCTCTCTGACAGTGTGTCCTCTGACAGTGTGTCCTCTCTGACAGTGTCCTCTCTGACAGCGTGTCCTCTCTGACAGCATGTCCTCTCTGACAGTGTGTCCTCTCTGACAGTGTCCTCTCTGACAGCGTGTCCTCTCTGACAGTGTGTCCTCTCTGACAGTGTGTCCTCTTACAGTGTGTCCTCTCTGACAGTGTGTCCTCTGACAGTGTGTCCTCTCTGACAGTGTGTCCTCTCTGACAGCATGTCCTCTCTGACAGTGTGTCCTCTCTGACAGCGTGTCCTCTCTGACAGTGTCCTCTCTGACAGTGTGTCCTCTCTGACAGCATGTCCTCTCTGACAGCATGTCCTCTCTGACAGTGTGTCCTCTCTGACAGTGTGTCCTCTCTGACAGCGTGTCCTCTCTGACAGTGTGTCCTCTCTGACAGTGTCCTCTCTGACAGTGTGTCCTCTCTGACAGTGTGTCCTCTCTGACAGCATGTCCTCTCTGACAGCGTGTCCTCTCTGACAGTGTGTCCTCTCTGACAGTGTCCTCTCTGACAGCATGTCCTCTCTGACAGTGTCCTCTCTGACAGTGTGTCCTCTCTGACAGTGTCCTCTCTGACAGTGTGTCCTCTCTGACAGTGTGTCCTCTCTGACAGTGTCCTCTCTGACAGCATGTCCTCTCTGACAGCATGTCCTCTCTGACAGTGTGTCCTCTCTGACAGTGTGTCCTCGGCGATAATGAGAGCGACGTGTAATTACACACGAACACGCTGATTCGTTACCGCGTCCGTCAATCAACCCATGCTCCATGAAACACCTGTTAGATCTCATCAACACACACACAAGATATGAGTGTGTGTGTGTGTGTGTGTGTGTGTGTGTGTGTGTGTGTGTGTGTGTGTGTGTGTGTGTGTGTGGGTGTGTGTGTGTGTGTGTGTGTCGTTGCCAGGGCGATGATGTTCTTCAGATTTCTCCTCTCTCTCATTTCTTTGGAAACTGATTCACTCTGAGCAGCAGATCCACGTCTTCCTGCTCCTTCTGTTCTGCAGGCCCTGAACACACCACGGCCAGCCGAGTGTGTGTGTGTGTGTGTGTGTGTGTGTGTGTGTGTGTGTTGTGTGTGTGTGTGTGTGTGTTGCTGTCAGGAGCGGCTGCTGTGCATCTGTTGATCTCTCCTCCTCTCCAGCTATCCTTTCATTTCTTCCTTCACTTCCTGTCCTTCTTCATCCTCGTCTTTATCAATCTCTGTCTCTCTCTCTCTCTCTCTCTCTGTCTCTCTCTGTTCTCTCTCTCTGTCTCTCTCTCTCTCTCTCTCTCTTCTGTCTCTCTCTCTCTCCTCTCTGTCTCTCTCTCTCTCTGTCTCTCTCTGTCTCTCTCTCTGTCTCTCTGTCTCTCTCTCCTCTGTCTGTCTCTCTCTCTCTCTCTCCTCTCTCTGTCTGTCTCTCTGTCTCTCTCCTCTCTCTGTTCTCTCTCTGTCTCTCTCTCTGTCTCTCTGTCTCTCTCTCTGTCTCTCTCTCTGTCTCTCTCTCTCTGTTATTCCTCCTTTCCTCTTGTCTTTACTCTCTCGTGTCTCCTCCCCCCTCCTTCCTTCCTTGTCTCCTCCCTCCTTCCTGAGACCTGCTCTGTTCATGTAACCTTTGCTGTTTTCTTGATGACGTCGTCTTCCCGTCCTCAGGGTTTTGTCCGTGGAGCGAAGCAGCCGTTTCCGTCTCTGGGCTCCTTCATTTCCACGCTGAGTCAGCGCAGGGACGCCGGGGGGCGGGGCTTGGCCGGCGGCGGCATGACGGGCACCCTGAGCAGCACCCAGTGGCTCCGACACGGTGAGTTCAAGGCCCTCTGGTCAAACAGACGTTCAGCCTGCAAACAAGATGATTAATATTTAACACTGAGTTTCGTTTTTCATTTTACTGTTTTATTTGAGAGTTGAAGGTGTCACGATGTGACGTGGACGAACACGTCCCTGCAGATCAAAGCAGCTCAGAGACCAGTGTCTCTGAACCTGTCAGGAGGAACGAGCAACTCTGTCCCCATGCTGCATTCACTGTCTGAACGTCCCCATGCTGCATTCACTGTCTGAACGTCCCCGTGCTGCGTTTACTGTCTGAACGTCCCCGTGCTGCGTTTACTGTCTGATTGTCCCCATGCTGCGTTCACTGTCTGATTGTCCCCATGCTGCGTTCACTGTCTGAACGTCCCCGTGCTACGTTCACTGTCTGATTGTCCCCGTGCTGCGTTCTCTGTCTGAACGTCCCCGTGCTGCGTTCACTGTCTGATTGACCCCGTGCTGCGTTCACTGTCTGAACGTCCCCATGCTGCGTTCACTGTCTGATTGTCCCCGTGCTGCGTTCACTGTCTGATTGACCCCGTGCTGCGTTCACTGTCTGAACGCCCCCATGCTGCGTTCACTGTCTGAACGTCCCCATGCTGCGTTCACTGTCTGAACGTCCCTGTGCTGCTGTTCACTGTCTGAACGTCCCCGTGCTACGTTCACTGGTCTGATTGTCCCCGTGCTGCGTTCACTGTCTGAACGTCCCCGTGCTACGTTCACTGTCTGATTGTCCCCGTGCTGCGTTCACTGTCTGAACGTCCCCGTGCTGCGTTCACTGTCTGAACGTCCCTGTGCTGCGTTCACTGTCTGAACGTCCCCGTGCTACGTTCACTGTCTGATTGTCCCCGTGCTGCGTTCACTGTCTGAACGTCCCCGTGCTACGTTCACTGTCTGATTGTCCCCGTGCTGCGTTCACTGTCTGAACGTCCCCATGCTGCGTTCACTGTCTGAACGTCCCTGTGCTGCGTTCACTGTCTGAACGTCCCCGTGCTACGTTCACTGTCTGATTGTCCCCGTGCTGCGTTCACTGTCTGAACGTCCCCATGCTGCGTTCACTGTCTGAACGTCCCTGTGCTGCGTTCACTGTCTGAACGTCCCCATGCTGCGTTCACTGTCTGATTGTCCCCGTGCTGCGTTCACTGTCTGATTGTCCCCGTGCTGCGTTCACTGTCTGAACGTCCCCGTGCTGCGTTCACTGTCTGAACGTCCCCGTGCTGCGTTCACTGTCTGAACGTCCCCGTGCTGCATTCACTGTCTGAACGTCCCCGTGCTGCGTTCACTGTCTGAATGTCCCCGTGCTGCGTTCACTGTCTGATTGTCCCCGTGCTGCGTTCACTGTCTGAATGTCCCCGTGCTGCGTTCACTGTCTAAACGTCCCCGTGCTGCGTTCACTGTCTGAACGTCCCCGTGCTGCGTTCACTGTCTGAACGTCCCCGTGCTGCGTTTACTGTCTGAACGTCCCCGTGCTGCGTTCACTGTCTGAATGTCCCCGTGCTGCGTTCGCTGTCTGTCTGAACATCCCCGTGCTGCGTTCACTGTCTGAATGTCCCCGTGCTGCGTTCGCTGTCTGTCTGAACATCCCCGTGCTGCGTTCACTGTCTGTCTGAACATCCCCGTGCTGCGTTCACTGTCTGAACGTCCCCGTGCTGCGTTTACTGTCTTAACGTCCCCGTGCTGCGTTCACTGTCTGAACGTCCCCGTGCTGCGTTCACTGTCTGAACGTCCCCGTGCTGCGTTCACTGTCTGAACGTCCCCGTGCTGCGTTCGCTGTCTGACTTTCTGTGTTTACACAGCTCCATGTATGAACTCTGACTGTTTATGTTGAGCTGTGAGCGACGACGTCAGAGCACGAAGTTACGTCTCTGAAAAGAGACGAAGACGAAGTGCTGGTCATGTTCAGTTCACATTTAAGAGTTGAAAGTTCCTGAAAGTTCCTGAAAGTTTCCGATCACTGAAGGCAGTTGTACCTGCTCCGTATGTTTCATGAAAGTCTTCATCAGTTTGCCCACACAGAACACTCGATGACAAACGTCCTGAGGTCGTGGACGCAGCGGCCGTCTCGCATTAAAGGGGATGTGTCTTCCCGTTAAAGGCGAGGTTTATTTCTGACTGCCGTGAGAACGTGGAGCCAGCGGAGCGCTCACCAGCCGCTTTGTCACCACGGCTACTGATGCCAGAATAATTCTGCAAACCTCCGCCTTAAATGAAAACCAGATGAAAGAGACTCACACACACACACACACACACACACACACACACACACACACACACACACAGATAGCAGCATTCCTCGGGCCCGTTCCAGTCGTCTGGATCAGCACCACAGTTTGCTGTTTCATCTGTGAAGAATTCCACAGGTTTGTATTTCCTTTTAATATTGTCAGATCTGGTTTGTGCTCTGCAGCTGAAAACAATAACACGGAAACCAGCAGAGAGCCGCTGCTCTGATATTCATCTGACCCGTTCGCTCACAGAGCACAGGGCTGCATGCAACACATCATTACAATAAACTGAAATAGATCAGCTCGCCAGTGTTTGGACCACAGAGTCAATGTGGGACTGACTTTTAGTGGTTGGTGAGAGCTTGGTGAAATAAAAGGCTGAAAGACAGACGCCGAGCTGGGCTGACTGCTGCTGGACTAGTCAGTGAGATCAGCTGCTGCTGGGTTTTATTCTGAAAGAAGAAGCGTCCTCTGGTTTCCTGTCTTCTCCATGATGATGTTCATCGACGATAACAAGCTGGTTGTCTTCCCGTCTTTGTCGGAGTGAACTTTGATGACAGCAGGAAGACGAGGACGAGGACGAGGACGTCCTCAGAGGTCTTCAAGGTGACTCTTCTGATTAAAGGCTGCCATGACGACGAGGCTCGTTGCTGTCAGGACTAAATTGGGTGACGCACAGGCTGACAAAGCAGCAGTAATTAGGATGGAGGAGTGAGGGATGGAGGAGTGAGGGATGGAGGAGTGAGGGATGGAGGATGGAGGAGTGAGGGATGGAGGAGTGAGGGATGGAGGAGTGAGGGATGGAGGAGTGAGGGATGGAGGATGGAGGAGTGAGGGATGGAGGAGTGAGGGATGGAGGAGTGAGGGATGGAGGATGGAGGAGTGAGGGATGGAGGATGGAGGAGTGAGGGATGGAGGAGTGAGGGATGGAGGATGGAGGAGTGAGGGATGGAGGAGTGGATGGAGATGGATGGAGGCGATTCTGATTGGGTTCCCGGTCCCCAGAGGACGAGCCGCTCTGTGATCATGTGTATTAATGATGTGGACATTAAAACATGTTGTTGTTTTTGTCCACACACACACACACACACACACAACACACACACACACACACACACACACACACACACACACAACAGACACCACACACACAGACACACACAGACACACACACACACACACACACACAGACACACACACACACACACACACACACACAGACACACACACACACACAACACACACCACACACACACACACACACACACCCTGTTTGTTCTGTGTCCCCAGAGGACGTACCATTGGTCGCTGTGTGAATATTTCTGCATGGAAACATTCAAAGTTCCAGTTTGGAGGATTGAGTGGCATCAGCCCCTCGCCTCACCCAGAACAGAGTTATGAAGATTATGATTCGTGGATCTGACGCACTGGACCTTTTAAATGTTCAACAGTCAAACAGAAATATGAACACAAAACAAAACTGTCTCTGTAGCGCCACCTGTCTGTAGCTCCTCCACAACATCAGTACGTCTCCATGTTCAGATGACGTCACTGCTCATCATGTTTATTGTCAGATTATGCAACATTTATACGTGGCTGATCGTTATTCACACACGATGAAGTCAGCGAACAGACAGACTGAGGATGGTTTTTCCAGGCTTCTGATTGGACAGAGACACTTGAATTAAGGTTCATTACAGTGTTATGGAAACATGTCTGTGATGTCATCTGTCCGTCCTCTGTCCTCGTCTGCCTTTAATCTTCTGTTGGACAGAATGAGCCCCCACAATGCACCTGGACAGGCGTGCTGGTTGACTGTTGTTGCTGTGGAGACGGAGACAATTGGAGGCTAATTATAAACCAGTGAATGGACGGCCAGGAGTGTGTGTGTGTGTGTGTGTGGTGTGTGTGTGTGTGTGCGTGTGTGTGTGTGTGTGTGTGTGTGTGTGTGTGTGTGTGTGTCTGTGTCTGTGTCTGTGTCGTGTCTGTGTGTGTGTGTGTGTGTGTGTGTGTGTGTGTGTGTGTGTGTGTGTGTGTGTGTGTGTGTGTGCGCGTGTGTGTGTGTGATCTTTTGTGTGCGACATCATCGATGACACAAACATCTGTTTTGTTTCCTCTCAAGCTCATTTTCATTTTTTCCACGCCGCTCTGCCCGGTAACAAAACAAAACACAAAAACAAAACACAGCCACCGCAACATCCTGTTAAACTTTCAAAATAAAACTTACTGAGGTCGTAGTTCTAATCCTAATGATTCATCACAGACAGGGCTGGGCCTTGGAGGCAGAGCGGTTCGTCCACTAATCAGAAGATCAGCGGTTCGATCCCCCGCTCCTCCAGTCTGCATGTCCAAATGTCCAAATGTCCAAGTGTCCTTGTCTGCGCCATCGGTGTGTGAATGAGATATGTAGTGTAAAAGAGCTTTAAGTGTCGAAGGCAAATCAAAGGCGCTATATACTGTCCATTACATTTACTGTCTAAAACCTGGACGTAGTCTCTGTGACGTCCCCGCAGACTGTCTAAAACCTGGAGTAGTCTCTGTGACGTCCCCGCAGACTGTCTAAAACCTGGACGTAGTCTCCGTGACGTCCCCGCAGACTGTCTAAAACCTGGACGTAGTCTCCGTGACGTCCCCGCAGACTGTCTAAAACCTGGACGTAGTCTCCGTGACGTCCCCGCAGACTGTCTAAAAACCCTGGACGTAGTCCTCCGTGACGTCCCCGCAGACTGTCTAAAACCTGGACATAGTCTCTGTGACGTCCCCACAGACTGTCTAAACCTGGACGTAGTCTCTGTGACGCCCCCGCAGACTGTCTAAAACCTGGACGTAGTCTCCGTGACGTCCCCGCAGACTGTCTAAAACCTGGACGTAGTCTCTGTGACGTCCCCGCAGACTGTCTAAAACCTGGACGTAGTCTCTGTGACATCCCCGCAGACTGTCTAAACCTGGACCTGGTCTCTGTGACATCCCCGCAGACTGTCTAAAAACCTGGACGTAGTCTCCGTGACATCCCGCAGACTGTCTAAAACCTGGACGTAGTCTCCGTGACGTCCCCGCAGACTGTCTAAACCATGGACGTAGTCTCCGTGACGTCCCGACAGACTGTCTAAATACCTGGACGTAGTCTCCGTGACGTCCCCGCAGGACTGTCTAAAACCTGGACGTAGTCTCTGAGACGTCCCCGCCAGACCGGCTAAAACCTGGACGTAGTCTCCGTGACGTCCCCGCAGACTGTCTATCTAAACCTGGACGTAGTCTCCGTGACGTCCCCGCAGACTGTCTAAAACTGGACGTAGTCTCTGAGGACGTCCCCGCAGACCGCTCCTAAAACCGGACGTAGTCTCTGTGACATCCCCGCCGACTGTCTAAAACCTGGACGTAGGTCTCCGTGACGTCCCCGCAGACTGTCTAAAACCTGGACGTAGTCTCCGTACGTCCCCGCAGACTGTCTAAAACCTGGACGTAGTCTCCGTGACGTCCCGCAGACTGTCTAAAACCTGGACGTAGTCTCCGTGACGTCCCCGCAGACTGTCTAAACCTGGACGTAGTCTCTGAGACGTCCCCGCAGACTGTCTAAAACCTGGACGTAGTCTCCGTGACGTCCCCGCAGACTGTCTAAAACCTGGACGTAGTCTCTGACGTCCCCGCAGACTGTCTAAAACCTGGACGTAGTCTCCGTGACGTCCCCACAGACTGTCTAAAACCTGGACGTAGTCTCTGTGACGTCCCGCAGACTGTCTAAAACCTGGACGTAGTCTCCGTGACGTCCGCAGACTGTCTAAAATGGACGTAGTCTCTGTGACGTCCCGCAGACTGTCTAAAACCTGGACGTAGTCTCCGTGACGTCCCCACAGACTGTCTAAAACCTGGACGTAGTCTCCGTGACGTCCCCGCAGACTGTCTAAAACCTGGACGTAGTCTCCGTGACGTCCCCGCAGACTGTCTAAAACCTGGACGTAGTCTCCGTGACGTCCCCGCAGACTGTCTAAAACCTGGACGTAGTCTCCGTGACGTCCCCGCAGACTGTCTAAAACCTGGACGTAGTCTCTTGGACGTCCCCGCAGACTGTCTAAAACCTGGACGTAGTCTCTGTGGACATCCCCGCAGACTGTCTAAAACCTGGACGTAGTCTCTGTGGCGTCCCCGCAGACTGTCTAAAACCTGGACGTAGTCTCCGTGACGTCCCCCGCAGACTGTCTAAAACCTGGACGTAGTCTCTGTGACATCCCGCAGACTGTCTAAAACCTGGACATAGTCTCTGTGGCGTCCCCACATGGTTGAGGCTTGAGCAGCTCTCACTCTGAATGTCTCAGACTCGTGTTTCTTTTCTTCTTGTCTTCCTGTCCCTCAGGGAGAGAGCTGCCGCCGATCTGCAGCGATGCTTCGTCAGAAGCAGCGTCTCTCCATCGACACTTTGCCCCCAGAGGTCAAAGCTCCGTTCCCCTCCGACCCCGTTATCCCGCTGCGTACCAAGACCACCAAGGAGTTTCAGTAAGTTTCAGCCTGTTCCCATAAAACAAACTCACGTCTGACCCTTGAAACAAACATCTGGTTGTTCTTTTCTTTTCATTGTGTATGTGTTTGTTGTTGCCAGGGAGGACATGGACCGTGCCGTCCAATCCGGCGACTGGAGGGAAGTCCGAGAGTTTTACCTGACCACGTTCGACTCCTTCATAGAAATCAACGCTGCCTTCAAGGTAGATGACATAAACACGCAGGCTGGCTCTCAGCTGACTGCCTGTTGTGTTTTAGATGCTGTTAAAATTTCCCCAGACGCCGTAACCGTTTTACGATGGGAAAGCATTTCTTCTTTTTCCTCATGCTCCCTCCTCCTCTTTCAGCGAGAGGCGAATGGATCATTTAACACCATAGACGACTCAGGAGTCAACGCCAAGTTTGTGAACGCCGTGTACGACGCGCTGCTCAGCACGGTAAGCACGTGACAGACCACACCCACAAACTGCTTCTAGAAACATCACACGTTTGATGCCAGCTCTGATCTGCCCCTGACGTCTTCTGAAGTGACCCTACATAAATGGAGCCGGTCTCTGAATATGTTTCCGCTGTGTGTCCAGCCTCAGGACATCCAGAAGTCGGTGTTGAAAGGAATCATCAACAGCCTGCTGAGGGAGTGGAAAGGGTGAGGACGCCTGTGGACTGTCAGCATCATGCACTTACTGAAGTTTACTTTTTACTCCTCGGCTCCAACCTGAAGTCCGAACCATGCAAGAACGATCATTTGTACTAAAACTGATTGATGCGCTGCTTCTTGACCTGGTTAACCCGTCAGAGCTCGTCCAGCCTGGTTCTGTTTCAGTCTGTGTGTTTTTGGTTTCAGGCCTCGGACAAAAGATGACCTGAGAGCTTACTTCATCCTCGTTCAGGTGAGACTGAAAACCCTGCAGACACCGAGAAGACAGTCTGAGCTGTCCTGTGTGTAAACATGAAGTACGCTACGATGCAGAGCAGAGATGACATGAAGAATCTTTAAAGCCTTGGTCAGTTTAAGTTGTGTCTCAGGAGGACACACTCCGGGACAGGGACACAAACAGGTAGCTGGAACATTTGATCTGTACCTGAGGACAGAACCAAAGTGAGGACGGTACCTGAGGACGGTGCTGTCTGTCTCTCTCTCCCTCCTCTCTCTGTCTCTCTCTGTCTCTCTCTGTCTCTATCTGTCTCTCTCTGTCTCTCTCTCTGTGTCTCTCTCTCTGTGTCTCTGTCTCTGTCTCTCTCTCTCTCTCTCTCTGTGTCTCTCTCTCTGTGTCTCTGTCTCTGTCTCTCTCTGTCTCTCTCTCTGTGTCTCTCTGTCTCTATCTGTCTCTCTCTGTCTCTCTCTCTGTGTCTCTCTGTCTCTCTGTCTCTCTCTGTCTCTCTCTCTCTGTGTCTCTGTCTCTGTCTCTCTCTCCCTCCTCCCTCTCTCCGGTCTGATGTCCATATATGGTTTAGTGGATCAGACTCAGATAAAGAAGGAATCCACAGTCTGTGGTTCCACGCTCCATCAACACACACACACACACACACACACACACACAACACACACACACACACACACACACACACACACACACACACACAAGCCAATGTCTCATTTTGTCCCATTTGACTTTGAGGACTCGCCTCGTCTTCCAACTCTTGGGAGAACACAACCGCACACACACTCTCACACACACACACACACACACACACACACACACACACACACACACACACACACACACACACACACACACGCACACAGTTTGGGTGAGGTCATTTTGGAGTGGAGCTGCTGGTTTCCTGTCTGATGATGACTCTCCCTCCTTTATGGGCCGTGCGAGCTTCACATCCAGCTCCTCTCATTATGTATCCAAACACAGAAGAGAACCTCGTGTTCTCACGTGGAACCAGAAGAGAACCTCATGTTCTCACCTCATGTTCTCACGTGGAACCAGAAGAGAACCTCATGTTCTCACGTGGAACCAGAAGAGAACCTCATGTTCTCACGTGGAACCAGAGGAGAACCTCATGTTCTCACCTCATGTTCTCACGTGGAACCAGAAGAGAACCTCATGTTCTCACGTGGAACCAGAGGAGAACCTCATGTTCTCACGTGGAACCAGAAGAGAACCTCATGTTCTCACCTCATGTTCTCACGTGGAACCAGAAGAGAACCTCATGTTCTCACGTGGAACCAGAAGAGAACCTCATGTTCTCACTTGGAACCAGAGGAGAACCTCATGTTCTCACGTGGAACCAGAGGAGAACCTCATGTTCTCACCTCATGTTCTCACCTCATGTTCTCACGTGGAACCAGAGGAGAACCTCATGTTCTCACGTGGAACCAGAAGAACTCATCGTCTTCCTCCCATGATCCTTCACTTCTAAACCAGGTGTTGACAGCATTGTGACTTCAGCGCGTCCCGTCCCCTCACAGTAAACAGTCTGACAGTCTAACAGTGTTGAGGAACCGTAAAGAATCACCTGGTCCAGTTCTTGTGGTTCTGTCCACGTTAATGACGTTTCACGTCACGGACAGAACTCTCAGAATACGAAAACTCGCCTCCACCCGTCGCTCTGCTGCTGATTCATCCTCCATCACATATAAACTGTAATATGTCCACCTCTGCACCACCTCCTCCAGCACCTCCACCAGCTGCCGGTCCCACAGTGGATCTGATGTAACTCCTCTGTACACGGGGCGGATGTTCGACCATCTGAGCTAATCGACGACCCAGACATCCTGAAACTTTAAGAAACGTTTGAAAACTGTCCTGAAGTTTCATGTTCAGAGTTTTTCTGTTGAACGTTTAGTTTCCTCATCTTTCTCTGTGAACTATGAATTATTAAGACTCCTCTTGTCTGCACAGAATCCTCAGTATTCCAGCACCAGCACCTACGTGATCTACGCCCACCTGCTGAGGCAGATCGCCGCTCTCTCTGAGGCCGACCATCACTTCCTGGTCCACTGGCTCAAAAAGTGAGTTCAGATTCAGAGATGTGTCAGTACTTCAGGTAGTACTGTGTGAACCTCCTGCTGATCTCAGGTCAGATGAAGTTCTAGTCGACGAGTTGACGAGTTCTGTTTGGCTCCAAAAAAAAACGATCAAGTGTAACTGACCCAGATTAACTGTGTGTGTGTTGTGTGTGTGTGTGTGTGTGTGTGTGTGTGTGTGTGTGTCTGTGTGTGTGTCTGTGTGTGTGTGTGTGTTGTGTGTGTGTGTGTCTGTGTGTGTGTCTGTGTGTGTGTGTGTGTGTGTGTGTGTGTGTTTGTGTGTGTCAGGCTGTCAGCGAGGCGTTTCCGGCAGCTGGTGGAGCGCCTCCTGCAGTTCATCTCCACCCGTCTGTTTCCTGCAGAACCAGATGAACTTCCTCCTTTAGCCAAATGCTCCTGGTGGATTCCCTCTGCCACCAAAGTGCTCGGCCTGTTCAGTGAGTCCTGTTCTCTTCTTAGCTTCCTCCGTCAGCGTCCTCTTCACTCTCTTCTCCTCTGCCATTATGTCCATAGAAGCTGCTGGGCCTGAACACTCCCCCGATGCTCTGAGCTAACAGCAGCTAACAGCAGTTAACAGACTGAGCTAACATGAGCTAACAGCAGCTAACAGCAGTTAACAGACTGAGCTAACATGAGCTAACAGCAGCTAACAGCAGTTAACAGACTGAGCTAACAGCAGCTAACAGCAGCTAACAGACTGAGCTAACAGCAGCTAACAGCAGCTAACAGACTGAGCTAACATGAGCTAACAGCAGCTAACAAACTCAGCTAACATGAGCTAACAGCAGCTAACAGACTGAGCTAACATGAGCTAACAGCAGCTACAGCTGTCAGCAGTTTACTTCACTGTCCATCATAAACTCTGTAAATCACAGAGAGTTGAGGCGGAGCAGCCGGAGGACATCAGAGGGAAAACCAGAAAACATTTCCTCCATAAAATATGATCCAGTTTCACCAGAATCACTGAAATAGTTGCTGCTGTGTGACTTAGTGCCGTAAAGTGTTACGTACTTCTCAAAGTTACATAGTGTGAGAACAGACGTACGAATGACAGAGACACCGTTCACCTGATCACAGGTCAGAGTGGATCACCTGATCACAGGTCAGAGTGGATCACCTGATCACAGGTCAGTGTGGGTCACCTGATCACAGGTCAGAGTGGGTCACCTGATCACAGGTCAGTGTGGGTCACCTGATCACAGGTCAGTGTGGGTCACCTGATCACAGGTCAGAGTGGGTCACCTGATCACAGGTCAGAGTGGGTCACCTGATCACAGGTCAGTGTGGATCACCTGATCACAGGTCAGAGTGGGTCACCTGATCACAGGTCAGTGTGGGTCACCTGATCACAGGTCAGAGTGCATCACCTGATCACAGGTCAGTGTGGGTCACCTGATCACAGGTCAGAGTGGGTCACCTGATCACAGGTCAGTGTGGATCACCTGACCACAGGTCAGTGTGGGTCACCTGATCACAGGTCAGTGTGGATCACCTGATCACAGGTCAGTGTGGGTCACCTGATCACAGGTCAGTGTGGATCACCTGATCACAGGTCAGTGTGGGTCACCTGATCACAGGTCAGTGTGGATCACTGATCACAGGTCAGAGTGGGTCACCTGATCACAGGTCAGTGTGGATCACCTGATCACAGGTCAGTGTGGGTCACCTGATCACAGGTCAGCAGCAGGTAAACTTTGTTGTCATCTCTTCAGATGCAGCCAACAGCGTCTCGTCTCCTCCCATCATGCCTTTCACCGACTTCTACAACATCACTCTGGAGCACATCGACTTCATGGAGGAGTACCGGACCTGGCAGAACTACGGCAACTCGAACAGGTCAGAAATCTGTTTGTCCAGTTTAAACATTGAACTTGTGTTGGCTCAGTGTCTGTGGCTTGTCATGTGATCATGACATGACGTGATCATGTGATCATGACATGACGTGATCATGTGATCATGACATGACGTGATCATGACATGACGTGATCATGTGATCATGACATGACGTGATCATGTGATCATGTGATCACAGGTTAATACTCAGTTCATTCCTCTCACATTGACTCCATGTCACAGACAGACGTGTCAGCTCTGTATTGGATATAAAACTTTGTCATCATGAGATGCTGACGTGAAACATTTTTTAAAACTGTTTCCATGACGACACGAGAGTCAAACCTAGTTCCCAAAGACGGCTGCTGTATGTTGCGTTTCCACTGCAGGAAACTTTCCTCAGGGACGAGGAAACTTTAGAGGAACTTTCCACTGAAGAGGCCCAAAAACACGAGCCTGGGTGTAAACAGGCAAACAGAACACAGTTCTGGAGATTTAGTCGGGATTCATGGGTAATGTAGTCGAGAATCCATCGTTGTTGCAGACTGCTCACAGGACATGAATGCATATTTTAATACTGTCATGAATCATGAAGAATGTCCGTCATGCCAGAGCCTGATTGCTTGTTTTGGCTGAGTAATATTCAGTTGAATTCAGTTTAATGAGTCAATTAACGAATGCTGGTTCGAGTTAAACGTTGAGTTGATGAAGACTCGGCTCTGTGCTCACTGGATGATGATGAACGATGAGAGGAAACGTTTGTTTGGGTCTAAGTGTCTTCGGTCTCGCCTCCTAATGAGCAGCACAAACGCTAACAGATGTGACAGCACATGAGCCGTGGTGATGTTGGTGAGTATCTCCTCCTCCGAGCGCAGACGGACTCACGTTCCCACGGCTGCAGTTCATCCTCGGTCATGGAAACCTTTTCAGAAGCCGTGAAGTCTGCTTCACGCTGGGTCACGGCTCGTTAACGCGAAACAGACTTCACGGTTCAGACGAGCGTCTTCTATAAAAAACACAGCTGAGAGTTTGATTCTCTTCTGATGACTTTAAAGAAATCTATATTTTCCATAGCTGATGGTTATTAACACATTTCATCCTGTGGTTTCAGGTTTTCCTTCTGTCAGTTTCCCTTCATTCTCTCGACAGTGGTGAAGAAAGCCATCATCCAGAAAGACTCTGAGCAGCAGATGATCAGTCAGGCCAGGGTGGGACACCAGTTAAAGAATCCGTGCATGCATGTGGAGGAAATCTTTGTCTGCAGACTTTAACTCTGTGTGTTGTTCACAGCAAAGCCTGGTCAGTAAAGTTTCTCGCAGGCAGAGAGTGGACATGAACCTTCTGTTCCTCAACATTAAAGTACGACGAGCACAGCTGCTCAGCGACTCACTGGATGAGGTGAGTGTCACGTCTGTCTCACCAGAAAATAACACGAACATTTCAGACAACGTAGCTCATCCTTCAAGTGCCTGAAAACATTATGGAGAAGATCCTCTAACAGTTATTATATTACTGTCACTCACTGCCAGACAAAACCATCACTCCATCATATCTTTACATAGTAAACAGACGTGCTGCTGGTCCAGTGCCAGATTTGACAAAATAACTGTAATTTAAGTTTAATTAGAGCTTATCCAGATTTGCCTGTCAGCGTTGTGTTTTGTTCGTCTCGGGTGGAAGCTGGAAACTCTCGGGTGTTATGAGATGACAAACAAAAATATATTTTTTAAAATAAGAGAAAAAAACAGATAAATCTGTGGTGTGGGAACACGAAGAGGGAGGTGAAAATATGAGGAGCAGCAAGGAGGCCTTTAATGTTCTGAATTCATGTGGCAGCCTCAAACGCTCCGCCTGACCGAAACCTAACTATAAATCTGATGTGAGCCCTGAAACCTGTGTGAAATGTCAAGAAGTGAGAGTCAGCCCCAGTGTCTTGAGTTTTGAGGATTATCCAGGCGGTTTGAAGAAGTTGAGGAATATACGAGAATATACTTTCTTAATGGATTCATTGTGTCTTCTGTTCCTTCATTAGTTGACGAGGAAGCGGTGCGACCTGAAGAAGAAGCTGCGGGTGACGTTTGTCGGGGAGGCGGGTCTCGACATGGGCGGCTTGACGAAGGAGTGGTTCCTGCTGCTGGTCCGACAGATCTTCCACACAGACTACGGTGAGTTCACAGTCCTGGATGTCGGCGCCGTCAGCGTGTTCACAGCGAAGCACATTATCAGAGCTCAGCTATAAACTTCATCCATCAAAGAGCCTCAGTCGAGTGTGAATAAAGAAACTGGAGGTCTTCAAACAGACGACGCTGAGAGTTTGGAAAGTGAATCCAGTTTGATGCAAAGTGAATGGAAAGTGAAGCCGTACTTTATTGAAAACAAGCGGAAAGAAATCCAGATTTCTATTGGATGAAATGGAAAGTAAACTTTTATTAGCTGGAGGTCTCGGTGGACGCTCGGGGAGTTTTCAGGTTTCTGAAGCTGCAGCAGGAAGAAGTGTCCGATGGCTGAGAAACGCGCTCACTGTTGGTTTTGGAAAGTCAGCGACAGACTCTGGTTTCAAACTGGAGCAGCTCCCATCATGGCCGCCGTCTGCTTCTCTTTACAGTTTACTCTCCTTCTTCTCCTCACTGCCTGACTCCAATTATCTCTGTCACTCGTTTGTCTCTTCCTCTTCTTCTTCTTCTTCTTCTTCTTCTTCTTCTTCTTCTTCTTCTTTCTGCCACGTTAAAGGAACAGTCCACCAAGTCTGTGAAGGTTCTCAGTCATCAGGTCATAGAATGCAAGGTCATCATAGCATGGACATGCTTAGATTCCTGAAGACGTTTCATCGAGTCTTCTTCAACTCCAACTGACTGGTGGGCAGTCCCAGGTATTTACCTCTGTGGGTTTGTTGACCCCATGTGAGGCATGTGACTCATGGACACACCTCTCCATCCAGAGCATTGTTCACCTGTTCGTATTAACGACCCACAGGTGTTCTTAATGACCAACAGGTGTTCTTAATGACCAACAGGTGTTCTTAATGACCAACAGGTTACCTTGACGACCCACAGGTGTTCTTAACGACCCACAGGTGTTTTTAACGACCCACAGGTCTCCTGACGACCCACAGGTTACCTTGACAACCCAAAGGTGTCCTTGACGACCCACGTGTCCTTAGCAACCCACAGGTGTTCTTGACGACCCACGTGTCCTTAGCAACCCACAGGTGTTCTTAGCGACTACCCTCCACACCTGCACTCAGGTGACCTTAATGGCCTGTTGGATGGAGGGGTGTGTCCGTGAGTCACATGCCTCTCAAAGCATCAACGACCTCGTGGTCAGTTAGAGCTGAAGAAGCCGATTGGCTGAGAGGCGAGTCCAGTTGAGGAGCTGATCCAGCTAAAGTCTTTGTCCTTTATATGCACGTATCTGTTTAAAGACACAGGTGAGGAACAGCATCACCTAACGTCGTATTACTGCAGCTATCTGCTACCTGAATGTTAACACAGGATTCTTTGGGCCGCTTGCTAAGACGTCAGGACCGTCTGGGAGTTGGTCGTTGACGGATGATTTGGATCCAAACTGAAGTGATGTGAGTCGAACATTTCTCGAGCTGAACTTTCCGTCACTGTTGCTCCAACGTTCCCGTTAACCACAAGAAACTTTCTCACGTCATGTGAGGCCGAAAACCTTTTTACAATATTGATCTAGAACTTTGTCCAAGAGTCGCTGTTTCGATTCAGCCGCTCGTGTTCGGTACGCTGGAATTTGCTTCAAAAATACTTGAATGGAAACCAGGCAGGCGTCTGTATGTGCATCTGCCTCTTCTCCTCTCTCTCTCTCTATACTTTCTATCTCTGTCTCTCTCTCTCTTGCTCTCTCTCTCCTCTGGTCGACTCGTTCTTTCCATCGTCTTTCCATCTTTCCACGGTCGTCTGTGTTTCTGGTGCCAGGGGACGTCAGCCCAAAGCAACACACTCAATGAAAGCTGTGTTCCCCTCATTAGCAGCACAGGGAAAGCCCCGACACACACACACACACACACACACACACACACACACACACTGCAGCACACAGGCAGGTGCACACACACACACACACACACACACACACACACACACACACACACACACAGGATCTTTTATAGAGTTTCTGGTGTTGGAGATGTGAGCGGTCCAGATGTGTCTGTGCTCAGAACAGACGGCTGCTGTTTCTCTGCTGGAACTGGCCGTTTCTTCTGTCCACTTTATTCTGCTTCTGCCTTGTTAATGACCTAACACCGAGCTGTCAGAGCGAAGGTGCTGATGAGGGATGAGTGACGGACAGTCAAGAGGAAATAAAGCGACGGGAGCGAGCAGAGTTGTGACTGTGAAGGAGACAGACGCTTGTAGTTTCTCTTTAATGCAGCTAAATCAATTCTAACAACTCATTCAATGAAAACACTGTGACGTTAGACGTGTTTCCATCCAAATGTGTCACAAACTTTAACCAGATTTCAGCAAATTCAACAAAACCAAACTGATGTGACTATCAGGAGTTGGTTCACAGGGTTAGCAGTAGGTGGCGTCAGAGAACCAGAAGAACAGAAGGTTACCTGAGATGTGTTGGAGGTCCAGCCTGACCTCCTTCTCTTGTTGGTCATTGTTAAATCTCATGTTTGTTTCTTCGTATTCCAGGAATGTTCACCTACATGAAGGACTCGCGCTGCCATTGGTTCAGCAGTTGGAAGTGTGACAACTATTCTGAGTTCCAGTTGGTCGGGACTGTATCCTTTATTAAAGCAACGAGAACAACTTTAACAAACAGTCCTAAGTAAGACTGTAATCCCACTGTGTAACTATGTCCAGCTGTACTCGAGTATTTCTCCTGATTACATTACTTACCCCAGCAGCAGCTGATATCACTGACTAGTCCAGCAGCAGTCAGCCCAGAACCAGAACCACAGTTCATGTCCACTCTCTGCCTGCGAGAAACTTTACTGACCAGGCTTTGCTGTGAGCTCACCGCCAAGCTGACGAACTGAGCTAACAGCAGCTAACAGACTGAGCTAACATGAGCTAACAGACTGAGCTAACATGAGCTAACATGAGCTAACAGCAGCTAACAGACTGAGCTAACATGAGCTAACAGCAGCTAACAGACTGAGCTAACATGAGCTAACAGAGCTACAGACTGAGCTAACATGAGCTAACAGCTAACAGACTGAGCTAACATGAGCTAACAGCAGCTAACAGACTGAGCTACATGAGCTAACAGCAGCTAACAGACTGAGCTAACAGCAGCTACAGTACACAGGCTTTTTTTGTCGTCGGTGCACAGACAAACTTTCACATCTGAATGTTCCTTCATGACATTTCAAACGTTCTCTGGGTGTTGTTTGAAGGTTTGTCTCCTGTGAAAAGCTGCAGAGTGTTTCAGGATGTTCAGACCCCCCCCCCCCCCCCCTCACATACTATAACACTTCTATTTAAACCTCAGAGAGAGCGAGGCAGTGTAATGTGTGTTTTCAGGCTGTAAATCTGTCCGTCTCAAACTACAGCTGCTTTTTCTTCAGCCCACATTTTGAAACAGAACCGCCTCAGTCGTTTCACGTCCGCACACTCTTACATAACCGACTGAACCCTCAGCTGAGTCAGCTGAGTATTGTAAAAGACATTGGCAATAACACGCTGCCAGTTCTGAAGCTGCTCTTCACATGAACGTGGATTTTCTACGAACACGCTTGGTGAAGCAAGTCTTTAGCTTGAAGTAGAGAACCTACAATACTACAATAAGAAACAGCCATGGAGTTAGAAATCTTTCATTTGTACCTCAAAGTGTGGACAGTAGCATGTATCCAGCAGCCTTACGTCCTAGAAAGGAGTTTTTGTCAGGAGAACATAATTACAGCCTGAGTTCTGCTCAGAGCTTTTTCCAGTTAGGTAAGTGTCAGACAGAGACATCAGAGAGCAGCGTCCATGTCCTGAGTTTATGAGACTGATCACTGGATCAGGATCAGCTCAGAGGACGACTGTAAGCGTCAAATCAACACGTCGTATCTCCAGCATGCAGTCAGCATTCAAGACGAATCATAACCAAGAGAAACGTTTTAATGAGAGCAGAGAGTGACGAGCAGAGGACGTCTCAGTCTGCAGTCTGCTCATCAGCACATGCTGGCTGGAGAGCAAACAGAAAACTGCACTTCCTCAAACGTCCACTTGAGGCTGTCACCCAGAAGTGAGACAGTCTGAGGGGACGTCACAGAGACTACATCCAGTTTTAGACAGTCTGCGGGGACGTCACAGAAACTACGTCCAGGTTTTAGACAGTCTGCGGGGACGTCACAGAGACTACGTCCAGGTTTTAGACAGTCTGTGGGGACGTCACGGAGACTACGTCCAGGTTTTAGACAGTCTGTGGGGACGTCACAGAGACTACGTCCAGGTTTTAGACAGTCTGCGGGGACGTCACAGAGACTACGTCCAGGTTTAGACAGTCTGTGGGGACGTCACAGAGACTACGTCCAGGTTTTTAGACAGTCTGTGGGGACGTCACAGAGACTACGTCCAGGTTTTAGACAGTCTGTGGGGACGTCCACGGAGACTACGTCCAGGTTTTAGACAGTCTGCGGGGACGTCACAGAGACTACGTCCAGGTTTTAGACAGTCTGCGGGGACGTCACAGAGACTACGTCCAGTTTTAGACAGTCTGCGGGGACGTCACAGAGACTACGTCCAGTTTTAGACAGTCTGCGGGGACGGTCTCAGAGACTACGTCCAGGTTTTAGACAGTCTGCGGGGACGTCACGGAGACTACGTCCAGGTTTTAGACAGTCTGCGGGGACGTCACGGAGGACTACGTCCAGGTTTTAGACAGTCTGCGGGGACGTCACGGAGACTACGTCCAGGTTTAGACAGTCTGTGGGGACTCACGGAGACTACGTCCAGTTTTAGACAGTCTGCGGGGACGTCACTGAGACTACGTCCAGGTTTTAGACAGTCTGTGGGGACGTC
>JAFMOB010000620.1:12500-22500 GCA_018985215.1 Larimichthys polyactis | reverse complement strand
TTCATCTGAAGTCCTGACATAACTCCGTTACCTGTTGGAGGTTCAGGTGGTGCTGCAGCACCTGAGTCAGCTCCACCTGAGTCTGCTCCACCTGAGTCAGCTCCACCTGAGTCAGCTCCACCTGAGTCATGTGAGTCTGAAGACTCTAAACTCTTTGTTTCGTGCTGCCTGATGGTCATGGCGTCATCCTCCATGTTCTCTTAGTAACCATGAGGTCAGTTCATGTTCAGACTCTAACGTGTCTTTTCTTCTTTGGGGATCGAACCTGTGACCTTCCGTCTCTGCAGGAGCTGGCTCATGGTTTGGGAGAGCTGCTGAGCTACGAAGGAAACGTAGAGGAGGACTTCTACCTCAGCTTCCAGGTACGAAGACACCAACAGCATGAGGAGAACATGATGATGCACGGGGGGTTTCACCTGTTGAAGGGGGTGTTTGTATAATAATTAAAGGGGGTGTGGTATGTTTATTAAAGGTGGTATTGTATATTAGGTGTAAAGGTGGTATTGTAGTAGTCATTTAAAGGTGGTATTGTCGTAAGAATTAAAGGTGGTATTGTAATCATAAGGTGGTATTTATTATTAAAGGGGTATTGGAGTATCGATTAAAGGTGGTATTGTAGTAGTATTAAAGGTGGTCTTGTAGTATTATTAAGGTTGGGTATTGTAGTAATTGTAGTGTTATTAAAGGTGGGTTATTGTAGTATCAGTAAAGGTGGGATTGAGTATTATTAAAGGTGGTATTGTAGTATCATTAAAGGTGGTATTGAGTATCATTAAAGGTGGTATTGTATTATTATTAAAGAGGTATCTTTTGTAGTATCATTAAAGGTGGTATTGTAGTATCATTAAAGTGGTATTGTAGTATTATTAAAGTGGTATTGTAGTATCATTAAAGGTGGTATGGTATCATTAAAGGTGGTATTGTAGTATCATAAAGGTGGTATTGTATTATATTAAAGGTGGTATTGTAGTATCATTAAAGGTGGTTGTATTATTAAAGGTGGTATTGTAGTATTATTAAGGTGGTATTGTAGTATCATAAAGGTGGTATTGTAGTATTATTAAAGGTGGTATTTTGTAGTATCATTAAAGGTGGTATTGTAGTATTATTGAAGGTGGTATTGTAGTATCATTAAAGGTGGTATTGTAGTATTATTGAAGGTGGTATTGTAGTATCATTAAAGGTGGTATTGTAGTACCATTAAAGGTGGTATTGTAGTATTATTGAAGGTGGTGTTGTAGTATCATTAAAGGTGGTATTGTAGTGTTATTAAAGGTGGTATTGTAGTATTATTAAAGGTGGTATTGTAGTATCATTAAAGTGGTATTTAGTTCATTAAAGGTGGTATTGTTAGTATCATAAAGGTGGTATTGTAGTATTATTAAAGGTGGTATTGTAGTTCATTAAAGGTGGTTTGTAGTATTAAAGGTGGTATTGTAGTATTATTAAAGGTGGTATTGTAGTATTGTAGTGTTATTAAAGGTGGTATTGTAGTATCATTAAAGGTGGTATTGTAGTATTATTAAAGGTGGTATTGTAGTATCATTAAAGGTGGTATTGTAGTATTATTAAAGGTGGTATTGTAGTCATTAAAGGTGGTATTGTAGTATCATTAAAGGTGGTATTGTATTATTATTAAAGCACGGTATTGTAGTATCATTAAAGGTGGTATTGTAGTATCATTAAGGTGGTATTGTAGTATTAAATGTGGTATATTTAGTATCATTAAAGGTGATTGTAGTATCATTAAAGGTGGTATTGTAGTATCATTAAAGGTGGTATTGTATTATTATTAAGGTGGTATTGTAGTATCATTAAAGGTGGTATTGTATTATTATTAAAGGTGGTATTGTAGTATTATTAAAGGTGGTATTGTAGTATCATTAAAGGTGGTATTGTAGTATTATTAAAGGGGTATTGTAGTATCATTAAAGGTGGTATTGTATTATTGAAGGTGGTATTGTCGTATCATTAAAGGTGGTATTGTAGTATTATTGAAGGTGGTATGTAGTATCATTAAAGGTGGTATTGTAGTACCATTAAAGGTGGTATTGTAGTATTATTGAAGGTGGTATTGTTAGTATTATTAAACGGTGGTATGTAGTATCATTAAAGGTGGTATTGTATTATTTTAAAGGTGGTATTGTAGTATCATTAAAGGTGGTTATGTAGTTTATTGAAGGTGGTATTGTAGTATCATTAAAGGTGGTATTGTAGTATCATTAAAGGTGGTATTGTAGTATTATTGAAGGTGGTATTGTAGTATCATTAAAGGTGGTATTGTAGTATCATTAAAGGTGGTATTGTAGTATTATTGAAGGTGGTATTGTAGTATCATTAAAGGTGGTATTGTAGTATTATTGAAGTGGTATTTGTAGTATTATTGAAGGTGGTATTGTAGTATCATTAAAGGTGGATTGTAGTACCATTAAAGGTGGTATTGTAGTATTATTGAAGGTGGTATTGTGTTATTATTAAAGGTGGTATTGTCGTATCATTAAAGGTGGTATTGTATTATTATTAAAGGTGGTATTGGTAGTATCATAAAGGTGGTATTGTAGTATTATTGAAGGTGGTATTGTAGATATTAAAGGTGGTATTGTAGTATCATTAAAGGTGGTATTGTAGTATTATTGAAGGTGGTATTGTAGTATCATTAAAGGTGGTATTGTAGTACCCATTAAAGGTGGTTTGTAGTATTATTGAAGTGGTATTGTAGTATTATTAAACGGTTGTATTGCAGTATTATTAAAGGGTGGTGTTGTAGTATCATTCAAAGGTGGTATTGTAGTATCATTAACGGTGGTATTATTGAAGTGGTATTGTAGTATTATTAAAGGTGGTTGTAGTATCATTAAAGGTGGTATTGTAGTATCATTAAAGGTGGTATTGTATTATTATTAAAGACGGTATTGTTAGTATCATAACAGGTGGTATTGTAGTATCTTAAAGGTGGTATTGTAGTATTATTAACTGTGGTATTGTAGTATCATTAAAGGTGGTATTGTAGTATATTAAAGGTGTATTGTATTTTATTAAAGGTGGTATTGTAGTCTCATTAAAGGTGGTATTGTATTATTATTAAAGGTGGTATTGTAGTATTATTAAAGTGTGGTATTGTAGTATCCATTAAAGGTGGTATTGTAGTATTATTAAAGGTGGTATTGTAGTATCATTAAGGTGGTATTGTAGTATTATTGAAGGTGGTATTGTAGTATCATTAAGGTGGTATGTAGTATTATTGAAGGTGGTATTGTAGTATCATTAAAGGTGGTATGTAGTACCATTAAAGGTGGTATTGTATATTATTGAAGGTGGTATTGTAGTATTATTAGGTGGTATTGTAGTATCATTAAAGGTGGTATTGTATTATTATTAAAGGTGGTATTGTAGTATCATTAAAGGTGGTATTGTAGTATTATTGAAGGTGGTATTGTAGTATCATTAAAGGTGGTATTGTAGTATCATTAAGGTGGTATTGTAGTATTATTGAAGGTGGTATTGTAGTATCATTAAAGGTGGTATTGTAGTATCATTAAAGGTGGTATTGTAGTATTATTGAAGGTGGTATTGTAGTATCATTAAAGGTGGTATTGTAGTATTATTGAAGGTGGTATTGTAGTATTATTGAAGGTGGTATTGTAGTATCATTAAAGGTGGTATTGTAGTATTATTGAAGGTGGTATTGTAGTATTATTGAAGGTGGTATTGTAGTATCATTAAAGGTGGTATTGTAGTACCATTAAAGGTGGTATTGTAGTATTATTGAAGGTGGTATTGTAGTATTATTAAAGGTGGTATTGTAGTATCATTAAAGGTGGTATTGTATTATTATTAAAGGTGGTATTGTAGTATCATTAAAGGTGGTATTGTAGTATTATTGAAGGTGGTATTGTAGTATCATTAAAGGTGGTATTGTAGTATCATTAAAGGTGGTATTGTAGTATTATTGAAGGTGGTATTATTGAAGGTGGTATTGTAGTATCATTAAAGGTGGTATTGTAGTATTATTGAAGGTGGTATTGTAGTATCATTAAAGGTGGTATTGTAGTATTATTGAAGGTGGTATTGTAGTATCATTAACAGAGGATTAAACAACATTTAAAGAGGCCTCGATGTGCTCGATACAGAGTTACTGCGTGAATGTATCGTCATTGGCTGCTTGTTGGGATGCCGGCAGCTGGGTTGGAACGTCTTGTCCGACTGGACGAGGTTTAGAAATAAAGTCTGGGTTTCTGGTCTGAATTAAGTTTAGGTTGAGGGCGGCAGCAGCAGCCTACAGATTTAAAATAGCACAAACAGAGTAAACACGGAGTGTAAATGCAGTAACACAGCGAGGAACAAACAGAGCGCTGTAACAGCAGGTTCAGCCGGTTCAGCTGTCCCACAGTGCTGGGACTGATCAGCCTATAGCTGTCAGCTCACACTGTGGGTTAAAATAACACCTCACACATATGGAGCTGCAGCTGCATCAAATGTTCCATTATATGAGCCGTGTGGTATGTTCATGCTCGGTTTAATGACGCAGCATTTAGGACAGGTGATGGACTTAATTCAATAAGTCTGTGAGGAAATTCATTCATTAATAAAAACTCACAGATCAGAATCTTTAACTTACAGGAAAGAAAAGTTGGTGAGCATTCCTGCAACCGTCTGCTCCTGATAATCAGACATCTGAACAGGAAGTTCAGCAATTTTTCAGTCTGCAGTGACTGTACAGGAAATGTATGATTTAAATTCAGAAATCATAGTTCTTCCATTTAGTGAACAATCTTTGTCTTTGGTTTTGATACATTCATTTGAGAATTCTGAATCTTTCATTTGACCAAAGTACAGCAACATAAACAAACTCTGATCCTGTGAATCATTGAAGAACATGAGCATTCTTTGGATCCGTGCTCATTGAACCTTTACATGTTGATGATGGTTTAATCTTTGACTTTGATTGATGAGCTGTATGATCAGATCATCGTCCGCTCTTTATTAGAAATCACACGGTGGTGACGGCGCTCACAGCTGTCTGTCAGCACGTCACATAAAGTGAACTCTCCATCACGCCATGAACGCGGTGACAGAACACACAGAACCAAACCTGGCCGAGGATTCCGTCACACAGAGGGAAACAAATGTTTCTGTTGTTAGAACGGGTTACGTCATGCCACTCACATGTTTTTGTGTGCAGGTGCTCCAGGAGGAAATGGGCGTGGTCAAATCTTACAACCTGAAGCCTGGAGGAGACAAAATCTCCGTCACGAAGCAGAACAGGAAGGGTGAGTCCACAAACTCGTCGCCCTGCAGGCTCTACAGACATTACAGGTGCTACAGGTGCTACAGCTCGCTGCTCCTACAGGAGGGGCAGGAAATCCACTTTGGTGCAACATGCAATGTTTGCATATAAGTCAGGTGTTAACCCTTAAATGGGACCATGGGGCTCTGCTCTGTGAGGTTCACAGCCTGAATGCATCACCGCTGTGCTGGTATTTACAGGTAACACTGAGAGTAGAGAAGAGCTGGACTGTTTGAATCCTCCTCTGTTCATGCAGCAGCTTCTTTCTTCTTTATTTCTCTGGTTAAACTTGATGTTTTCGTCTGTAATGGAATAAAGTGACGCGCTCTGTCTGTCCGTCTCCCTCCACAGAGTACGTCCAGCTCTACGTCGACTTCCTGCTCAATAAATCCATTTCAAAACAGTTTGCTGCCTTCTACCACGGCTTCCACAGCGTGTGCGCCTCTGATGCTCTCATGGTGAGTCCACAGAGAGAGTGTGTGTGTGTGTGTGTGTGTGTGTGTGTGTGTGTGTGTGTGTGTGTGTGTGTAGAGACTCATTTGTTGGTTGCACAGATTTTACATGCAAACTTTCCATTTTTCAGTCGCTCCTGTTTCTCATTATTTCAGCCAAATAATGATGAAGCAGCGTTTGAAGCTGAATGATGAGACGATAAGTTCAGATTTCAGAAGCAGCTGCAGAGTAAATAAAGGAGGAACAATGTGTCTGACAGGACGATGAACGATGTCATCATCATGTGTATGAACGTGGACTAACACACTGGACTTCATTAACTTATAGCTAATTGGTATTGACCATTTAACAAGAACTCACCTAGACTTTGTTTCTTCTCGTTAAATATTCAGGATATTCAGTCTTAACCTTTGACCTGTGGCTGCTTAAAGCTTCAGTTCCAGGATATGAGAGTTTATTTTCTCGGATTTGTGCTGACGTCATTTTGATTCTTCAGAATGTTCTCAGAGATACGAGCTGTGGAAGTGAACAGTCACTTCCTGTTGACTCACTGCTGAGTTTTTTAATATTTGATATCAGAGCCCCCCCCACACTGAAGCACTCCCTCTGCTCTGTGCTGTGTGTTACAGGTGGACGTGGACTAGCAGTCCAACAGGAGCAGTGTTTATCTCTGACCTCTGACAGTCTGTGTTTCACGCTGATCCCTGAAGGACCGGCTGTTCTTCTTATCAGTGTTTTGTTGGGACTGAATGAACACGCTGAAATTACTCTGTGGTCAAGTTGTCTGTCTTATCACCTGACAGCCTGAATCCAGGTCAGACAGGGGACAGCCTAATCCTGATCCTGGACCTGTTTGTCAAGCAGACTTCACATAAACTGACAGTTTAAATAATAATGAAGCTGTAATCAGGCGGATGGTGTCTGCTGTTATCTGGTAGCACAGGTAGACGAGCTGGATGTTTGGACACTTTAAGACTTGAAGTTTCAGGATGATCCGCTGATGTTTGGAGGAAGTGACGGCTACAGATCAGAGATCAGGATTCATGGTCTGGAGACCTTCTTCAGTGATCGTCAACTTTGTCACCTCATTGCACTGACACAAACACATTTCATCAACTCATTCAAAAATACCTTCATCAGCTCCCTGATCAGGTCCAAATGCAAACACGTCTGCGTCAGTCTGAGTGTTTCACAGACGGTCACGTCCTCATCGTCTGACGTGTCAGGATGTGGTGAGGCGAGCTTCAGTAAACCTGTGTGGGCGAGTGCCTCGTCAAAACCACACAGCTTCCTCTGACAGACAGATGTCAAGGTCAGACTGGGAGCATCGTTTCATTATGTTTTAACCGTCATTATTTTAAAGACCCAGCAGCAGCTGATATCAGTGACTAGTCCAGCAGCAGTCAGCCCAGAACCAGAACCAGAACCAGAACCAGCAGCAGCTGATCTCACTGCCTAGTCCAGCAGCAGTCAGCCCAGCTCGGCGTCTGTCTTTCAGCCTTTTATTTCACCAAGCTCTCACCAACCACTAAAAGTCAGTCCCACATTTACTCTTGTCCGGCGGCTTCTTGCTCGCTCACTCTCTCCTTTTCTCTTCTTAGCTTCCTCCGTCAGCGTCCTCTTCACTGTCTTCTCCTCTGCCATCATGTCCATGAGGCTGCTGAGCCTGGTTATGTTGCTAACACTTGCTGAGCTCCGGTTCTGGCACAACACCGGCTCCGTTCTCCATCAGCATTCCCCCACAAACACTAAAACTCTGAGCTCACCCGGCTAAGAAACTGAGCTAACATGAGCTAACATGAGCTAACAGACTGAGCTAACATGAGCTAACAGCAGCTAACAGACTGAGCTAACATGAGCTAACAGCAGCTAACAGACTGAGCTAACAGCAGCTAACAGACTGAGCTAACATAAGCTAACAGCAGCTAACAGACTGAGCTAACAGCAGCTAACAGACTGAGTTAACAGCAGCTAACAGACTGAGCTAACAGCGACTAACAAACTGAGCTAACATAAGCTAACAGCAGCTAACAGACTGAGCTAACAGCAGCTAACAGACTGAGCTAACAGCAGCTAACAGACTGAGCTAACATGAGCTAACAGACTGAGCTAACATGAGCTAACAGCGACTAACAAACTGAGCTAACATAAGCTAACAGCAGCTAACAAACTGAGCTAACAGCAGCTAACAGACTGAGCTAACAGCAGCTAACAGACTGAGCTAACATAAGCTAACAGCAGCTAACAGACTGAGCTAACAGCAGCTAACAGACTGAGTTAACAGCAGCTAACAGACTGAGCTAACAGCGACTAACAAACTGAGCTAACATAAGCTAACAGCAGCTAACAGACTGAGCTAACAGCAGCTAACAGACTGAGCTAACAGCAGCTAACAGACTGAGCTAACATGAGCTAACAGACTGAGCTAACATGAGCTAACAGCGACTAACAAACTGAGCTAACATAAGCTAACAGCAGCTAACAAACTGAGCTAACAGCAGCTAACAGACTAAGCTAACATGAGCTAACAGCAGCTAACAGACTGAGCTAACATGAGCTAACAGCAGCTAACAGACTGAGCTCACAGTCCCAGCAGCCCGGCTAACAGACTGAGCTAACATGAGCTAACAGCAGCTAACAGACTGAGCTAACATGAGCTAACAGCAGCTACAGCTGTCAGCAGTTTACTTCACTGTCCATCATAAACTCTGTAAATCACAGAGAGTTGAGGCGGAGCAGCCGGAGGACATCAGAGGGAAAACCAGAAAACATTTCCTCCATAAAATATGATCCAGTTTCACCAGAATCACTGAAATAGTTGCTGCTGTGTGACTCAGTGAAATAGTTGCTGCTGTGTGACTTAGTGAAATAGTTGCTGCTGTGTGACTCAGTGAAATAGTTGCTGCTGTGTGACTCAGTGAAATAGTTGCTGCTGTGTGACTCGGTGAAATAGTTGCTGCTGTGTGACTCAGTGAAATAGTTGCTGCTGTGTGACTCAGTGAAATAGTTGCTGCTGTGTGACTCAGTGAAATAGTTGCTGCTGTGTGACTCAGTGAAATAGTTGCTGCTGTGTGACTCGGTGAAATAGTTGCTGCTGTGTGACTCGGTGAAATAGTTGCTGCTGTGTGACTCAGTGAAATAGTTGCTGCTGTGTGACTCAGTGAAATAGTTGCTGCTGTGTGACTCAGTGAAATAGTTGCTGCTGTGTGACTCGGTGAAATAGTTGCTGCTGTGTGACTCGGTGAAATAGTTGCTGCTGTGTGACTCAGTGAAATAGTTGCTGCTGTGTGACTCAGTGAAATAGTTGCTGCTGTGTGACTCGGTGAAATAGTTGCTGCTGTGTGACTTAGTGAAATAGTTGCTGCTGTGTGACTCAGTGAAATAGTTGCTGCTGTGTGACTCAGTGAAATAGTTGCTGCTGTGTGACTCGGTGAAATAGTTGCTGCTGTGTGACTCTGTGTGACTCAGTGAAATAGTTGCTGCTGTGTGACTCAGTGAAATAGTTGCTGCTGTGTGACTCAGTGAAATAGTTGCTGCTGTGTGACTCAGTGAAATAGTTGCTGCTGTGTGACTCAGTGAAATAGTTGCTGCTGTGTGACTCAGTGAAATAGTTGCTGCTGTGTGACTCAGTGAAATAGTTGCTGCTGTGTGACTCAGTGAAATAGTTGCTGCTGTGTGACTCAGTGACACTCGGTTTCTTTGGTCTTTCTGTAATTTCACTTTCATGTTGTAAAAACTTTCCCTCCGTTGGTCACAGCTGATCTGATCACTCAGACTTCCTCTCCCTGGTTCCCGGCTTGTTTTGCTCTGACTCACTCTGACGACATAATGTTTTATTGGAGTTCCTCCTGAAAGTGATTAATGCCACACTTCGTTATCAGACTAAAAATATAAGCAGATTCTGGTGAGATCACATTCCTGTTGATCATATTGGGCAAAGACATGAGGGAGTTCCAGGAAATGACACACACAATCCAGCCTCACTGCTTTATCTCTGTTGGTATCATGGAAACATTATTTTTATTGTTTATTATTTATTCATGAAGTAAGTGCAGATGGCCTGGCCATACTTTGTCAGTTTTTTCATGTCATCATCATATTTACTGTAATCTGCTGCAGCTGCTGCGTCCGGAGGAGGTGGAGATGTTGGTGTGCGGGAGTCCGGAGCTCGACATGAGCGCTCTGCAGAAAGCTGCTCAGTACGAAGGATACGGCAAGACGGACACCACGGTCCGGTAAGGAGCCCGCCACTTCCTGTTT
>JAFMOB010000620.1:0-7500 GCA_018985215.1 Larimichthys polyactis | reverse complement strand
GTCCACGTTCATGTCGCGTCTGTAAAACATGGGACGTGTTTGTAGGATTAGAGTGTTGATGTATTGTGGATGTGTTGATCTGACCCCAGGTCTGTCTGCATGTGAAGGGACCAAACTGTGTCGGGTTATACAGTGGGATGGACGGCAGCGCAAAGACCTGATTGGTCCGTTTGAAAATAGTTCAGATGGATTCAGAGGATTGTTGAGATGTAATTATTTTCACCTGTCACTCATAAAGTCGTATTGTATTTTCATGGTTTGATTATTTAACACATCGGGTCGGGTCAGACTTTCTCTCTCTGGAGGGAACGACCTCACGTGACCCGTTTCTGAGATGTCTTATATAATGTCTGTATGTACTGCAGCGTCTCCACACAGTGTTTACTGTGCAGTAAAGGCCGAGGGCGAAAAACATTCACAGACTCTGTGTCTTTATTTCAGGGTTAAGATGAACCTGAACGCACCTCAGACTGTTCACACTGTTCATTTACCTGAACGCAGCTCAGACTGTTCACACTGTTCATGAACCTGAACGCACCTCAGACTGTTCACACTGTTCATGAACCTGAACGCACCTCAGACGGTTCACACTGTTCATGAACCTGAACGCACCTCAGACTGTTCACACTGTTCATGAACCTGAACGCACCTCAGACTGTTCACACTGTTCATGAACCTGAACGCACCTCACACTGTTCACACTGTTCGTGTTCATGAACCTGAACTCACCTCAGACTATTCACTCTGTTCATGAACCTGAACGCAGCTCAGACTGTTCACACTGTTCATGAACCTGAACGCAGCTCAGACTGTTCACACTGTTCATGAACCTGAACGCACCTCAGACTGTTCACACTGTTCATGAACCTGAACGCACCTCAGACTGTTCACACTGTTCATGAACCTGAACGCAGCTCAGACTGTTCACACTGTTCATGAACCTGAACGCACCTCAGACTGTTCACACTGTTCATGAACCTGAACGCACCTCAGACTGTTCACACTGTTCATGAACCTGAACGCAGCTCACACTGTTCACACTGTTCATGAACCTGAACGCAGCTCAGACTGTTCACACTGTTCTTGAACCTGAACGCACCTCAGACTGTTCACACTGTTCTTGAACCTGAACGCAGCTCAGACTGTTCACACTGTTCATGAACCTGAACGCACCTCAGACTGTTCACACTGTTCATGAACCTGAACGCACCTCACACTGTTCACACTGTTCATGAACCTGAACGCAGCTCAGACTGTTCACACTGTTCGTGTTCATGAACCTGAACGCACCTCAGACTGTTCACACTGTTCATGAACCTGAACGCACCTCAGACTGTTCACACTGTTCATGAACCTGAACGCACCTCAGACTGTTCACACTGTTCATGAACCTGAACGCACCTCAGACTGTTCACACTGTTCATGAACCTGAACGCAGCTCAGACTGTTCACACTGTTCATGAACCTGAACGCAGCTCAGACTGTTCACACTGTTCATGAACCTGAACGCAGCTCAGACTGTTCACACTGTTCATGAACCTGAACGCACCTCAGACTGTTCACACTGTTCTTGAACCTGAACGCAGCTCAGACTGTTCACACTGTTCATGAACCTGAACGCAGCCTCAGACTGTTCACACTGTTCATGAACCTGAACGCAGCTCAGACTGTTCACACTGTTCATGAACCTGAACGCAGCTCAGACTGTTCACAACTGTTCCTGAACCTGAACGCAGCTCAGACTGTTCACACTGTTCTTGAACCTGACCGCAGCTCAGACTGTTCACACTGTTCATGAACCTGAACGCAGCCTCAGACTGTTCACACTGTTCATGAACCTGAACGCAGCTCAGACTGTTCACACTGTCTTGAAACCTGAACGCAGCCTCAGACTGTTCAACAGTTCATGAACCTGAACGCATCTCAGACTGTTCACCACTGTTCATGAACCTAACGCACAACTCAGACTGTTCACACTGTTCATGAACCTGAACGCACTCAGACTGTTCACACTGTTCATGAACCTGAACGCAGCTCAGACTGTTCACACTGTTCATGAACCTGAACGCACCTCAGACTGTTCACACTGTTCATGAACCTGAACGCAGCTCAGACTGTTCACACTGTTCATGAACCTGAACGCACCTCAGACTGTTCACACTGTTCATGAACCTGAACGCACCTCACTGTTCACACTGTTCGTGTTCATGAACCTGAACTCACTCAGACTGTTCACTCTGTTCATGAACCTGAACGCAGCTCAGACTGTTCACACTGTTCATGAACCTGAACGCAGCTCAGACTGTTCACACTGTTCATGAACCTGAACGCACCTCAGACTGTTCACACTGTTCATGAACCTGAACGCACCTCACACTGTTCACACTGTTCATGAACCTGAACGCAGCTCAGACTGTTCACACTGTTCATGAACCTGAACGCACCTCAGACTGTTCACACTGTTCTGAACCTGAACGCACCTCAGACTGTTCACTGTTCATGAACCTAACGCAGCTCACACTGTTCCACACTGTCATGAACCTGAACGCAGCTCAGACTGTTCACACTGTTCTTGAACCTGAACGCACCTCAGACTGTTCACACTGTTCTTGAACCTGAACGCAGCTCAGACTGTTCACACTGTTCATGAACCTGAACGCACCTCAGACTGTTCACACTGTTCATGAACCTGAACGCACCCTCACCACTGTTCACACTGTTCATGAACCTGAACGCAGCTCAGACTGTTCACACTGTTCGTGTTCATGAACCTGAACGCACCTCAGACTGTTCACACTGTTCATGAACCTGAACGCACCTCAGACTGTTCACACTGTTCATGACCTGAACGCACCTCAGACTGTTCACACTGTTCATGACCTGAACGCACCTCAGACTGTTCACACTGTTCATGAACCTGAACGCAGCTCAGACTGTTCACACTGTTCATGAACCTGAACGCAGCTCAGACTGTTCACACTGTTCATGAACCTGAACGCACCTCAGACTGTTCACACTGTTCTTGAACCTGAACGCAGCTCAGACTGTTCACACTGTTCATGAACCTGAACGCACCTCAGACTGTTCACACTGTCATGAACCTGAACGCAGCTCAGACTGTTCACACTGTTCATGAACCTGAACGCAGCTCAGACTGTTCACACTGTTCATGAACCTGAACGCACCTCAGACTGTTCACACTGTTCTTGAACCTGAACGCAGCTCAGACTGTTCACACTGTTCATGAACCTGAACGCACCTCAGACTGTTCACACTGTTCATGAACCTGAACGCAGCTCAGACTGTTCACACTGTTCTTGAACCTGAACGCACCTCAGACTGTTCACACTGTTCATGAACCTGAACGCAGCTCAGACTGTTCACACTGTTCATGAACCTGAACGCACCTCAGACTGTTCACACTGTTCATGAACCTGAACGCACCTCAGACTGTTCACACTGTTCATGAACCTGAACGCAGCTCAGACTGTTCACACTGTTCATGAACCTGAACGCACCTCAGACTGTTCACACTGTTCATGAACCTGAACGCAGCTCAGACTGTTCACACTGTTCATGAACCTGAACGCAGCTCAGACTGTTCACACTGTTCTTGAACCTGAACGCACCTCAGACTGTTCACACTGTTCATGAACCTGAACGCAGCTCAGACTGTTCACACTGTTCATGAACCTGAACGCAGCTCAGACTGTTCACACTGTTCATGAACCTGAACGCAGCTCAGACTGTTCACACTGTTCATGAACCTGAACGCAGCTCAGACTGTTCACACTGTTCATGAACCTGAACGCAGCTCAGACTGTTCACACTGTTCATGAACCTGAACATGAAGCTACACCATGAATCTTTAATCCAGTCAAACAGTTTGTTCAGCCTGTTTCTATGGGAGGTCACTTCACAACGTTTAACATGCTTACTGCGTGTCTCCCTGCCTGTCTCTCTGCGTGTCTCCCTGCCTGTCTCTCTGCGTGTCTCCCTGCCTGTCTCCCTGTCTGTCTCTCTGCGTGTCTCCCTGCTTGTCTCTCTGTCTGTCTCTCTGCGTGTCTCCCTGCCTGTCTCTCTGCGTGTCTCCCTGCCTGTCTCTCTGCGTGTCTCCCTGCCTGTCTCTCTGTCTGTCTCTCTGCGTGTCTCTCTGCGTGTCTCCTGCGTGTCTCCCTGCCTGTCTCTCTGTGTGTCTCTCTGTGTGTCTCCCTGCCTGTCTCTCTGCCTGTCTCCCTGCCTGTCTCCCTGCCTGTCTCCCTGCCTGTCTCTCTGCGTGTCTCTCTGTCTGTCTCTCTGCGTGTCTCTCTGCGTGTCTCCCTGCCTGTCTCTCTGCGTGTCTCCCTGCCTGTCTCTCTGTCTGTCTCTCTGCGTGTCTCTCTGCGTGTCTCCTGCGTGTCTCTCTGTGTGTCTCTCTGTGTGTCTGCCTGTCTCCCTGCCTGTCTCTCTCTCTGTGGTGTCCTACTTTAATGGCGGCTCTTATCGTTGCTTGAACAAACAGCGGTATGTAGGCCATGGTCAGCGTCTCTTTGTCACTCAGTAACCAGCAACAGTCGTCCATTATCTGTTAATAGGAGAGCCGCCGGGCTGACTCAGCACATTCATTCACTGATAATCACATCATGGAGGCAGAGGAGTCTCTTTGTGTGGAGCCTTCATTAAACCGCATCCTGTTCATGTGAGGGGGATCATGTGTTACCTGGACTGCCCCCCTTTCAGGAGACCAGCAGCAGGTCCAGGTTTGTTTGAGACGAAGAGGACGAAGAAGAACCTTCTGAACCAATGTTCTTATCATCCACACCACGTTCACAACACTTCAAACCAGGTCTGGAGATCAGAGCGAGGAAGTGTGTCCCGCTTCATGTCATTGGTTGAGTTCATTAATCTAACATGATCCACCATCATCCACCATGAACCACCATCATCCACCATGAACCACCATCATCCACCATGAATCACCATCATCCACCATGAATCACCATCATCCACCATGAACCACCATCATCCACCATGAACCACCATCATCCACCATGAATCACCATCATCCACCATCATCCACCATGAACCACCATCATCCACCATGAACCACCATCATCCACCATCATCCACCATGAACCACCATCATCCACCATGAATCACCATCATCCACCATGAATCACCATCATCTACCATGAACCACCATCATCCACCATGAATCACCATCATCCACCATGAACCACCATCATCCACCATGAATCACCATCATCCACCATCATCCACCATGAACCACCATCATCCACCATGAACCACCATCATCCACCATGAACCACCATCATCCACCATGAACCACCATCATCCACCATGAATCACCATCATCCACCATGAACCACCATCATCCACCATGAACCACCATCATCCACCATGAACCACCATCATCCACCATCATCCACCATGAACCACCATCATCCACCATGAATCACCATCATCCACCATGAATCACCATCATCTACCATGAACCACCATCATCCACCATGAATCACCATCATCCACCATGAATCACCATCATCTACCATGAATCACCATCATCTACCATGAACCACCATCATCCACCATGAATCACCATCATCCACCATCATCCACCATGAACCACCATCATCCACCATGAACCACCATCATCCACCATGAACCACCATGAACCACCATCATCCACCATCATCCACCATGAATCACCATCATCCACCATGAATCACCATCATCCACCATGAACCACCATCATCCACCATGAATCACCATCATCCACCATCATCCACCATGAACCACCATCATCCACCATGAACCACCATCATCCACCATGAACCACCATGAACCACCATCATCCACCATGAATCACCATCATCCACCATGAACCACCATCATCCACCATGAATCACCATCATCCACCATCATCCACCATGAACCACCATCATCCACCATGAACCACCATCATCCACCATGAACCACCATCATCCACCATGAACCACCATCATCCACCATGAATCACCATCATCCACCATGAACCACCATCATCCACCATGAACCACCATCATCCACCATGAACCACCATCATCCACCATCATCCACCATGAACCACCATCATCCACCATGAATCACCATCATCCACCATGAATCACCATCATCTACCATGAACCACCATCATCCACCATGAATCACCATCATCCACCATGAACCACCATCATCCACCATGAATCACCATCATCCACCATCATCCACCATGAACCACCATCATCCACCATGAACCACCATCATCCACCATGAACCACCATGAACCACCATCATCCACCATGAATCACCATCATCCACCATGAACCACCATCATCCACCATGAATCACCATCATCCACCATCATCCACCATGAACCACCATCATCCACCATGAACCACCATCATCCACCATGAACCACCATGAACCACCATCATCCACCATGAACCACCATCATCCACCATCATCCACCATGAACCACAATGAACCACCATGAACCACCATCATCCACCATGAACCACCATGAACCACCATCATCCACCATGAACCACCATCATCCACCATGAACCACCATCATCCACCATGAACCACCATGAACCACCATCATCCACCATGAATCACCATCATCCACCATGAACCACCATCATCCACCATGAATCACCATCATCCACCATGAACCACCATCATCCACCATGAATCACCATCATCCACCATCATCCACCATGAACCACCATCATCCACCATGAACCACCATCATCCACCATGAACCACCATCATCCACCATCATCCACCATGAACCACAATGAACCACCATGAACCACCATCATCCACCATGAACCACCATGAACCACCATCATCCACCATGAACCACCATGAACCACCATCATCCACCATCATCCACCATGAATCACCATCATCCACCATCATCCACCATGAACCACCATGAACCACCATCATCCACCATGAACCACCAACATCCACCATCATCCACCATGAACCACCATCATTTTCTAGCTCATGTGGATCATTTGTTTTAAAAAACAAATGTCAGTGAACGTTTCCCAGACGTTGATGTAACGTTTCATCATGATGTTGACGGACAGTGTAACTTTTATCTAAGTCCAACAGTTTGTAGCCATCAGACTTTATCAGAGCAAACATCAGCTCAACAATATGATGCTGTAATAAACAGGACAGAGGTCCAACAGACACGCAGACGGGAGCTTCTTCATCTGAGACATTCACATGTTCTGTGTGTGACCCACTGACAGCTGTGATGTGAGTGACGGAGAAACAAGCAGAGCTGTGGGAAAGTTTCAGGTACCTGAAGGAAACGACGTCCTGATGACCTGAATTATCTTTAACCAGTCCTTTAACTTCCTGCTGTCGGTCAGCCTGAAGAGAGAAATATTAATATTCATCAACAGCTGCTGGCGTCAACACATCAGCTGTTTTTGTTTTTGTGTCTATATCATTGGACTG
>JAFMOB010000642.1:58004-84927 GCA_018985215.1 Larimichthys polyactis | reverse complement strand
CGTACGCCAAAACCCAGAAACTGTCGTACGCACAAAAATATTCAGATGTATCAAAGTGTGTTCGCATGGATCCAAGCACGTTTCTTTTGTACATCCCAATCAACGTGGAATTGAGCGCACATGCAACTCCTCCCTGTCCACGCCCCCATTTACATATGCTAATCTATTTAAATAGGCCCTGGACCTGAGATTCACCTCTTTGTCCGATCAGATAACGCGATGAACAAAGGAAAGAAAATGAATTTCACAGAGTCTGAGCTGGAGATTCTAGTGAATGAAGTGGAGATTCTGTTTGGTTCCTGTCAACAGGGATGAATATGACCAAAAAAAGACGTGAGTGGGAGCGTGTGTGTGAGGCTGGAAATGCTGTGGGATCCGAGCAGCGCACACACAGGTGTGGACAGGTGTGGACAGGTGTGGACAGGTGTGGACACGTTTGGACAGGTGTGGACAGGTGTGGACACGTTTGGACAGGTGTGGACAGGTGTGGACAGGTGTGGACAGGTGTGGACAGGTGTGGAGCCACGGCTGACATTTCCAACTTTACGCCTGCTTTTACTGACAGGACACAGAGAGACAATCAGGGGCTTGTTAGAAAGCTCTGCAGCTCTAATTTCACCAGCAGAAAATAAAGAAAACCAAAAACATGATATCTGAATGCCACATGCCCAAATATGCATTTCGCTGGTTTACATACGGGACAATTAAACGAATAGAAGCCACCCACCGCGCACCGTGCAGCCTCCAGCCTGTTCCCAGCAATGCTGTTAGTCATAATGAATGAGTCGTGCGTTGAACCAGGCCACCTTGCCGCGATGTTAGTTAGCTGCATTCGCGCATCACATATGATTTGAACATTGATGAAATGAAAATGTTTCCTACTCACATAAACAAATTCATCCTGTGGTTTTATAGCAATGTGTGTGCAGTCAATAGCTCCGATTACATCAGGGAAACCGGCTCTCGCTGCAAATTGCGCTTTAATGTTGGCCTGTTCAACAGCATTGTACGGGAATCTGATGTACCAGGAAGACATTCGGATGATTCCGTCCCACACAGCTGGCATGGCTCGGCTCAGGGTTAACTGGCACACTCCTGACCGATCGGCCAGCTCCCGCTGGAATGCCCCTGTTGCCAGGAACCCCAGCGTAGTCAGGCCGCAGCTCTGCGCACAACTCCAGTAACACTGGCCTTGGTAACCGAAACCGTCTTATGAGCCAATTATCATGGTTTGCAAGTAAATCCTTACGTTGCTTAAATCTCTCACGGCGGATTGCACCATTTACAAGGTCCTCTAACAACGCTAACGCTGTCTTTGTTAATATCATTTCCTTCATCACATTGCGCATGCTTTTATATCCACCTATATAACTGCAAACATGTGTGTATGTTAATTGTTCATAAGTGTGTCTCTGATGTGCACATCACTCGTGAGCGTGGAAAAGGACGTACGCCACTTTTTTGTGCGTACGCAACCTTTGTACATGAGGCCCCTGGTCACAGACATGCTGCTCTGTGATTGGCTGACAGATGGATTTAAACACATCATCTCAGTGATGAGCTGACAGTGAACTCACGGCTCTCGGGATTGGGCGGCGGTGTCAAGGTTGGTGATGTCATCTAGTGGGAAGGTGCAGGAGAATGGGATGGAGAGCGAGGCGTTGGTCTGAGAGGCGTACACGAACAAAGCGTTGGAGTACGTGACGTGAGTCCCGTTTGTCTGGAACAGACCGACACAAATCTGTTTGGTCACATGAAGCTGACAATACATCAGGTCTGGACCTTAAATTTCAGGATGTGAACTGGGTCAGACCTGGCATGCATGCTGGGAGCTGACTTATCTCACCTCTGCCACGTTTCCACAGACACCCTCCCTTCTTTCCACCTGGTACCACATCGCCTCCTTGTGGTCGACCTTCTGGTGGCAGCGTGGGTCGATCAGGTGAGTGGAGGAGGCGTTCAGACCTCGTTCCTCCAGCAGCCTCTTCTGGACCATCAGACGCAGGTGGTCCTGTCCACAGACCAGCTCCGACTCAATGAAACTGAATTGAGCTGCATTTTCTTCTGCATCACAGAATATAGAAAATATTCACGTGGATGTTCATAATGACAACATTAGATTGGACTGGCTTCTGTCAGAGTGTAAATAAACCGACTCATTGTCTGAACCACACTCTTGACCTTGTTCTCTGACACAGCACTGAAATTGAACAAAGATCATCTTGTTGATAGTGCTGCAGTGCTGCGAACTGCTGTAGGGCAGAAGTCCAAGTCTGGACCAGATTGTAAGTCTAGAGAGACGCAAAAGGTCCAAAAAGGATTCACAGAAGATTCAAGGACTCTGGGCATGAACACAATTGATTCTTTCATGAGACAAACCGGAGTTGGTTCCAGAACCACCCGTACATATTTTATGCATGTTACCAACTTAGCTTCTTCTCAACTTGCAGATTCTGATGAATTGTGACTATGCCAAGTTTAGAGCCTGCTGCTGTAGTCCTGATTATGTCCACCATGATTATTATTATGATTACTATTAATACAATTAGACATATTTTCAAGGAAGGTCTGAACCACATTTCATCACAATCCATCAGAGATGTTGAGATGTTTCAGTCAGGATTAAAGTGAAGAACTGATTGACAGACACTGTCATCTTTAGAGCTACACAGCTTGAGGTGTCACTAACCTGAACACATGACTCCAGCATCATCACCATGGCCACAGTTATGAGTGCCGAACCCTCGATGACGACATTCTGATAATGCGGACTCGCTGCCTGAGCAGGAAACATCATCCATCCAGATCTGTCCGGTACCTGGTCCAAAGCTGGCACCAATAGTTGCAGACTTGGCGGGGCCACATCCCACCTGTCTGCAGACCACATTGGCATCGGATACATACCAGTTATCATCACACACTGTTCCCCATTGGTTGTTATAGAGGACCTCCACTCTACCAGAGCATCGTGAGTTACCGTTTACCAGCCGAACTTCAGCAGCTAAACAGGAAAACAGAGTGACAGTGAACAGCTAGTCCCCACAGATACAGTTAATTGACCCCTTAAAGAACTTCTAGAACCTTTTAAGGACCCTGGGGAAAGTTCTAGACATGTGGGATAGCCTGGAGGACCTCTAGATCCTCATTGAGATCCTATGTGAACCCCAATGAGACTTCTTTAACTTCTTTAAGATCCATGGAATCCACTTGAAGTATGTCGAGAACCTCTCTGAAGGCCTGTAGGAAGCATTTAAGAAACACTAGAAACTCTGAGTCTCTACGATTCCTGGAAACTCTTTCAGGACCTACTTTATGTAGAGGCTGGAAGGACCACGGCGTCCTCTTTAAGGACTTCTGGGAACCCATGAAGTATATGTCGAACTTCCTAAATGACCCTTGAAACCTATAGAACTTCTTTAGAGACCCAATAAAACATCTACTCCCTCTTTAAGAACATGTGGGTAGAACCTCTTTAAGGACGCATGGCAACCCCTGAGAATGCCTAGAACAAGAGTGACCAACCATGACTCACAGAGATCCACTTCTACAACTTCTTTAGGACTTGTGGAACCCCCCTAAAAGACCATGGATCCTCATTGACCTGATACTCCTGCATCTTGTGTTTTCCAACCCCTACACTGGACAAGTGAAATTTGCATGTTTGATGGTCACTCAGGGTGATACGTTCAGTTGATCTTGACATTGCTCACACAGGTCTCATCTTCAGTGCAGGTACTACACCTCGGTCAGAAGAACTGATTGACAGACACTGTCATCTTTAGAGCTACACCGCTTGAGGTGTCACTAACTTGAACAGATGACTCCAGCATCATCACCATGGCCACAGTTATGAGTGCCGAACCCTTGATGACGACATTCTGATAATGCGGACTCGCTGCCTAAGCAGGAAACATCATCCATCCAGATCTGTCCGGTACCTGGTCCAAAGCTGGCACCGCTAGTTGCAGACTGGGCGGGGCCACATCCCACCTGTCTGCAGACCACATTGTTATCGGATACATACCAGTTATCATCACACACTGTTCCCCATTGGTTGTTATAGAGGACCTCCACTCTACCAGAGCATCGTGAGTTGCCGTTTACCAGCCGAACTTCAGCAGCTAAACAGGAAAACAGAGTGACAGTGAACAGCTAGTCCCCACAGATACAGTTAACAAGGTGTAACCGGGTTGAAATTATAACTTTACTTTTACATTTGAAATGTCACCAAATCCTGATGAATGTTGTTTTCTATATGGTTGAGATGTGTTTTATTGCCTATTTCTATGCCTAAATGTTGTATTCAGACCATGGTGTTAAGACCTGTCCTGCCACTTTAAGAGGTCGCAGGCCTCGTCGTCATCCCGGTGCTTCTCTCAGTTCGCGCCAGACTAGCTGAGAGGAGGTAATGTTACTATTTTGCTCGTCACTTTTAAACATTTATTTCGGTTTTTGGACAATGTGAACCTTGTTTTATGTATGTATAAATGTTCGTTTTAGGTTGTAAACATGCAGTTAATGTGCCAATTGAATATAACGCTTGTAAACTGACTTTTGCAAGTGAAAGTAGACATGTTTCCACATGCTAGTCTACAGGGTTTTCTGTATGCTTATTTGCTAACAGGAGCTGAGACCTGTGTGCTGTGTGGAGGAGACTGCATGTTACAGGGCCTTATATGTTTTTCTGTTGATTTGTACAGGTATGTGCATTATGTTTATTACAATTCATTCGGCATAGTGTTCACGTGTTTATATTAGTTGTATTAGTCCTATATGTACGTGCAGTTCGCGCCAGACTAGCTGAGAGGAGGAGCTGAGACCTGTGTGCTGTGTGGAGGAGACTGCATGTTACAGGGCCTTATATGTTTTTCTGTTGATTTGTACAGAGACAAATCCATCGTCCTGCCTTCATTAAAAGAACAACCAACAGCTGGTCGTGGTCCGAGTCCTTCCTTCATTCGGCGCAACATAGAACACAACGCAGAACGTATAAGGGTTAACGGACGTGCATCCAACCTGATAGAAACTGTCAAAGACAATGCACGCCCGTTACAATGGTGCCGTGACCTTTCAAGGATTGGTCTGAAGATCGACGTCAGCTCGTTCGCCGCGGGAAGCTGCATTCATGCACCTTTTACTGTAGTCAGGTATTCCCTTGGACTGCATCCGAATGATGTTAATTTTTTTTCTCTTCATCAATATAACAGCGTCTAAGAGAGTGATTTACTAAGTGACTACTATTGATTGCTGATTGATGTGATTATCCAAATCTTTTATTTTTTGCTCTTCCTATTTAACCATTCAGGTTTAATTTTTTCGTTTTTTTCTCTCGTGTTTTTTTATCTGTGTGTGGTGTGACTGAAATATGGCAGAGGGCGATACATATTTTGTTGAGGGTGGAGGTGACATTGCTGAGCGTGACTTTATGTTGAGGGCCAGTTTGGTGTGGGGAGGGGTTTGTTCATTCAACCTTTAGCGTCCAGAACACCAGGGCCTAGTGTCACAGCATTACACACCCCACAGCTTACCTCTACACGTTATGTAGATCGTGCCATGCCAAGCCAATTCGAGCAGAATCCAGACTTAGGCTCACTCATTACTCAGTTAGCTGAAAAGCTAGGTGAATCCATTACAGCTAAGCTGCAATCTGACAGGAGCACACTAAACACTAGTACTCCTGTACAGCCCTCAGAGATGACATTACCTAACGTCAAGGTGGTCATGCAGTCAGATGCAAAGGAGCCTCCCATATTCAGGGGTGATAGCTCAGACAAATTCACAGTTCATGAGTGGGAAAATCTTATGACTCTGTATTTAAAGAAGCGGGCTATTCCAGTTCATGAGCATTCACAAGAAGTCCTGGCAAGGCTTATGGGCAGAGCAGGGGATGTGGTAAAGATAAAGCTGCGTAACAACACATCTATTAATCACATTGTAAATCCTCATGTGATCTTTGACATTCTGAAACAACACTTCAGTGAACTGACATATTCAAGCATGCCTCTAGCAGATTTTTACAATACACTGCCCATGCCAGGTGAAGATGCTATGGAATATTGGATAAGGCTAAATAAAACAGTTGATGTGGCGGATGAATGTCTGAAAAGGCAAGGTCGAAGCATTGATGACCCAGGCCATGAGGTCAGTATGATGTTCATCAAACACTGCCCAGACCAGCCTCTTGCAAGTGTTTTCAAGTTCAAGTCTGCAGAGAAATGGTCGGCATGTGAGATCCAAGAGAGGCTTGATGAGCACATGCAAGGAAAGAAAGCTCAAGCTGCAGCTGTTAGGCCACTTAAGCCGAGCATAGTAGAGCACAAAGTCCATTCCCAGTGTCATGTGCCTATACCTGATAATATACCAGTCCCGAACACCACTGTACAGTCGGTGCCACCTCCAGCACCCATGACTACTGCAAGTGTTGACAATGTCTGCATGAGGAGTTTGGTGAACTTGTTAGACAAACTGGTCACACAGCAAACACAAGTGCCAGCTAACCTCAGGGCTCAAGCCACAGTGCCTCGCTCTTTTCAAAAGGTGTGCAGGGTTTGTGGGGCTTCTGATCATTCCACATTGTCTCACTGCAGGCAAGAGAACAGGTGTTTAAAGTGCTTATCACCTGGTCACTGGAAGAGGGACTGCCCTGATCAGACCAACCAGCGCCGCTCTCAGCCTGCCAACAGCGCTGGTGGACAGAACCAACAGTTAAACTAGAAAACCCACGCCTGGAGAGGGGCGGTGTGGTTATTGTGGATGAATCCCTCTCTGATGCACACGACCCAGCTCATTTATACGAGGACTGCTGTGCCAAAGCACCTAAGGGGACTCGAATAGTCATTCAAGCCACGCAGAAGATCGAAGCTTTCAGTGAGTTGTTTTATGCTCCTGTCCTTGTCAATCACAGTGTGCAGCTTAAAGGCATGTTGGACTCTGGCTCTATGGCATGTAGCATCAGTGAACACGCAGTAGAGAGACTCAGCTCTGCTGGTGTTTTGCCTGAGAAGCAGCACCCTGAAGAAAATATCATTTTGATTGGCTGTGGTGGTCTGCAGACTCGACCTGAGGGTTTTTATGACTTGGAGATGCAGCTTTACGGTGTTCACTGTGTCGTACCTACCTTAGTTGTGCCTGGTCAGCATGACGATCTCATCTTGGGCTCAAATATCATCAAACATGTGATTCGTGGCCTGAAGGGTGATGATGACTACTGGAACATGGCATCCAGACCTGAGCATCAGTCTGACCCCGAAATTGAGCATTTCTTGTCGATGTTCACTAATGTTGAGCGCTGGAGAGGAAGTGAGGTTCCTGACAAAATAGGCACTGTCAAGCTCACCCAAGCAGTGACACTCCTACCCAGGCATGAACACTTAGTCTGGGGTAGACTTCCTGCTAATGTGCCGATGTCACCTGGAAGCACAGTTGTCGTGGAGCCAACCAACTCCAAAGCCATGCCACGAGGTGTTCTAGTGGGTCGTCTTGTCACACCTCTCTGGGGTGATAGATGGGTGCCAATGACAGTTGTAAACCCATCCGACAAAGCTGTCACACTGAAGAGAAATTGCAAATTGGCTGATGTGTTTCCATGCTTGGCAATCGAGGATCTAGATGCTTTTCAGGGTCTAGATAAGGCTTCAGAGAAACAACCAGACGCAGACAACACACAACCTGACATTGAGATACAGCAATCTCATACAGAGAAACAAGTACCTGACACACTGAAACAGAAACCCGACACCTCACCCAGTGCCTTTCTTGCCGATCAGTTGACTAAAAGCCTGTCAGAGTTAGGCCTAAGTGACATTGACATTGACTCATGTCAGGTCAGTGAAGACTGTAAGTCTCGGCTCACACAGCTGCTAACTGAATATCAAGACATCTTCTCCAAGCACTCATTGGACTGTGGTGAGGTCAAGGGATACACACACCGCATTCATCTCACCGATGATCGCCCTTTTCGCTTGCCATACAGGAGAGTCCCTCCAGCCCACTATCAGAAGTTGAGGCAAGTTCTCACTGATATGGAGGAAAAAGGGATTATCAGGAAGTCCTCAAGCGAGTATGCTTCACCACTGGTGATGGTGTGGAAGAAAGATGGTGGGTTGCGGATTTGCACCGATTTCAGGTGGCTGAATGCCCGAACCTTAAAGGATGCTCATCCTTTACCGCACCAATCTGACTGTCTGGCTGCTCTGGGTGGCAATTGCCTCTTTAGCACGATGGACCTCACTTCTGGCTTCTTCAACATCCCGATGCACGAAGACGACAAGAAGTACACAGCCTTCACGACTCCCCTTGGACTGCATGAATATAATTGCATGCCACAGGGACTGTGTAACAGCCCAGCGTCCTTCATGAGGATGATGATTGGGGTCTTTGGGGACATGAACTTCACCAAACTCCTGTGTTATCTTGACGATCTTCTTGTCTTTGCACCGTCAGAGGATGAGGCCTTGTCCAGACTCCGCACAGTGTTTCAGAGGTTGCGAGAGAACAACTTGAAACTGGCCCCTAAGAAGTGCCATCTGCTTCAGAAACAAGTCGGTTTCCTTGGCCATGTCATTAATGGTGAGGGTGTGGCCGTCGATCCTGCCAAGGTGGAGGTCATCACTAAGATGACAGTACGAGACCTCATGGAAGACGATGAGTGCACGCCTTCTCTCCGGAGAATCAAATCATTCCTTGGCATGGTATTTTACTACCAGCATTTCATCCCAAACTGTTCCTCCATTGCGAAGCCCTTGTTCGCACTTACGGCTGGACAGAAGAGACGGGGACGGTCAGCTAAGGATAGGAAGCCTCTAGGTGCCTATCGTAAGCTTACACCTGCAGACTGGTCAGCGGAATGTAGCAATGCTTTTGACCAGTTGAAGACCATGCTGTTGGAATGTGTTGTGCTGGCCCATCCGAACTTTGACGAGCCATTTATCCTGTCAGTTGACGCGTCATTGGATGGACTTGGAGCGGTGCTCTCCCAAGTGCCACAAGGAGAGTCCAAGGCCAGACCTGTTGCTTTTGCAAGCAAGACCCTCAGTGCGTCGCAACGGAAATACCCAGCTCACAGACTGGAGTTTATGGCTTTGAAGTGGAGTGTATGTGAAAAGTTCAGCCACTGGCTGAAAGGCCGTAGCTTCACTGTCTGGACAGATAATAATCCACTCACTTACCTTCTAACAAAGCCGAAGCTTGACGCATGTGAAATCCGCTGGGTGTCTAAACTTGCATCTTACTCCTTTGATCTCAAACACCTGCCTGGGAAAAGAAATGTGGTGGCTGACGCCTTGAGTCGCGACCTCTTCACAAAACCCATTTGTCAGAGGCTGCTGAGGGAACCATACCCCACTCTGATGCAGGAAGCTAACAGGATAGAGGAGGACTCTGTTCAGGATGTTTTCAGGGTCAGCTGCCAGTCTCAAAGCTGCAGATCAGAGAACCATCCAACACCCATGGTGGTGTGTGATTCAGCCGAGATCCGAGCTCTCTGTCAGGCACACTGTGACTGGATTGATGCAGCGGAGTCCAGAGCACTCTGTCTGGCCCAACATGTCCAACAGCTGTCCAGTGGTCAGGATGTTTCACCCATGTTCTCTGCCCAGGAGCTGCAGCTGAGTCAAGAGCAAGACCCCTGCATCTCTAAGGTGTTGCCCTTTGTTGCAGCCAGAAGGCGACCATCTAGGCGTGAAAGGCATGGCGCTGACTCGAAGGTCCTCAGGTTGTTCAAGCAATGGGACAAGCTGGAAGTCCATGACAGAGTGTTGTATCGGGTGACGAGAGATCCCGTGTCCAAGCAGAGAAGATCTCAATATGTGTTGCCTCTGAGTCTAAAGGAAAAGGCATTGTCAGGCATTCACGATCTGGCAGGTCATCAGGGTCAGGACCGTACTCTCTCATTGGCAAGGCAGCGATTTTACTGGCCTGATATGGAGAGGGATGTAAGAGCACATGTCAAATGCTGTCAGAGATGTGTGTTTGGAAAGTCGCCAGAACCTGCTGCTCGTGCGCCCTTGGAAAGCATCAAGAGCTCCGCTCCGATGGAGTTAGTGTGCATGGATTTTTGGTCGGCGGAGGACAGCAAGCAGCGGTCTGTGGATGTCCTAGTGGTCACCGACCATTTCACCAAACTTGCTCATGCATTCCCGTGTGCCAATCAGACGGCAAAGCAGGTCGCCAAGAAGCTCTGGGACAATGTGTTCTGTGTTTACGGTTTCCCTGTGAGAATACATTCCGATCAGGGCACTAATTTCGAGAGCAAGTTGATTGCAGAGCTCCTTCATCTGGCCGGTGTTGCAAAATCTCACACAACAGCCTACCACCCAATGGGCAATGGGGGGACAGAGCGATTCAATCGCACTTTGGGCAGCATGCTCCGTACTCTTCCCCTTAAGGAAAAACACCAGTGGCCACAACAAATTCAGACTCTCACGTTTGCCTATAATGCCACCATTCATGAGACTACGGGTTATGCGCCCTTCTTCTTGATGTTTGGGCGTGTACCCAGATTGCCAGTGGATATTCTGTTTAAGCAGGCGTTGAACGATCCAGGAGTTGTTGACTATGACTCATATGCCAAGTCCCTGCTCTCCTGCCTCAAAGGTGCTATGGAAATCGCCCAGAAACATTCTTCCACTGAGCAGCAACACCAGGCCCGGCAGTATAACAGACGTGTCAAGGGTACCTACCTGTCTGTGGGAGATCGTGTCTTGGTAGCAAATAAAGGAGAACGGGGGAAGAAGAAGTTGGCCGACAAATGGGAGGATGGAGTGTACACAGTTGTTGGTGCAAATCCCAATATCCATGTCTACAAAATACAGGATGCAGAGGGACACACAAGAGTGGTGCACAGGAATCTTTTGTTGGAGGTCAACTTCTTGCCACTCTCTGGGTCGGATGAGAGCCAGAATGGCCATCCAAATGATCAGTCTTTGACCAGTGAGGAGTCTGATCAGGAAGACTGCGACTGTGGCGATGATGCAGCCTCAGTGTCTGAGTTATTGACCCAAGATGACAGTGCACAGAAGCTGTCTAGTTCCGGAGATGGAGAGAGGCTTGCAGTTTTTTCACCTGAAGTCCCGCCTGAATCTGATTCGGCTGATTCAGAAGAGCTGGTCCAGTCTACTCCTGTACACAGTCCTGCTGGTGCCATTGCTGACTGCCCATCCATTTCACCTGCACCCCCCTCAGACACTTCACACTCACCACATGCTGACGTCTTGGTTCACACTGACCCGCACACACACACTGCAGTTGATGGTCATGTTAGAACACGTGCAGGGAGAGTAGTGAAATCAGTGAACAGACTGATAGAATCCATGGTTCAGAAACCATTTTTGAGGGGATCAAACATTTTATTTAGGAGCCGTTCCCAATCTTTCATTGCTTTGTAGAGATGTGCCTTCATATTTGTTGGTAATGTTATTTGGACATGTTTTTTTGTTGTTGTTTCTTTTCTTTTTACGGGCTGGGTTATGAGCGTTGCTACATGCAAATGTCTGTGGGACAAGTTTTGGGCCAAGTGTTGTGTGGCGTATCAGGCGTCACATTAAGCTAAGGGGATTCAGAGATCTGATCAACCTCTTTCTTCCCTGAACCTTGTATGTGAGGTAACTTTTAAGTTGACTGTGGACTAGGTCCTTTGTTTCATTTGTGCCAGATTGTGTCAGTAGTAGACTTATTGTACGCTCTTTGCAGTCCTGAGTCTTTCCATTATCAGGATGTTGGTGAATTTCAGGAGGGGTGAATGTAACCGGGTTGAAATTATAACTTTACTTTTACATTTGAAATGTCACCAAATCCTGATGAATGTTGTTTTCTATATGGTTGAGATGTGTTTTATTGCCTATTTCTATGCCTAAATGTTGTATTCAGACCATGGTGTTAAGACCTGTCCTGCCACTTTAAGAGGTCGCAGGCCTCGTCGTCATCCCGGTGCTTCTCTCAGTTCGCGCCAGACTAGCTGAGAGGAGGTAATGTTACTATTTTGCTCGTCACTTTTAAACATTTATTTCGGTTTTTGGACAATGTGAACCTTGTTTTATGTATGTATAAATGTTCGTTTTAGGTTGTAAACATGCAGTTAATGTGCCAATTGAATATAACGCTTGTAAACTGACTTTTGCAAGTGAAAGTAGACATGTTTCCACATGCTAGTCTACAGGGTTTTCTGTATGCTTATTTGCTAACAGGAGCTGAGACCTGTGTGCTGTGTGGAGGAGACTGCATGTTACAGGGCCTTATATGTTTTTCTGTTGATTTGTACAGGTATGTGCATTATGTTTATTACAATTCATTCGGCATAGTGTTCACGTGTTTATATTAGTTGTATTAGTCCTATATGTACGTGCAGTTCGCGCCAGACTAGCTGAGAGGAGGAGCTGAGACCTGTGTGCTGTGTGGAGGAGACTGCATGTTACAGGGCCTTATATGTTTTTCTGTTGATTTGTACAGAGACAAATCCATCGTCCTGCCTTCATTAAAAGAACAACCAACAGCTGGTCGTGGTCCGAGTCCTTCCTTCATTCGGCGCAACATAGAACACAACGCAGAACGTATAAGGGTTAACGGACGTGCATCCAACCTGATAGAAACTGTCAAAGACAATGCACGCCCGTTACAAAGGCAAGAACGTTTCTTAGAGAAGGGCTGTGTTGAATTACTTTAAATGAAAAAATAACTTTGAATTTATTTTGAAGAAAGGAATTCCTTGAAGACATCAGATTTTTTAAGGCCCTCTTCACCCCCTGAAGAAACTCTAGAAGCTTTCTAAAGACCTGAGAGAAAGTCTTAGGAACCTCTAGAACCCTTTCAAAGATCAGAAGAACTGATTGACAGACACTGTCATCTTTAGAGCTACACCGCTCTCGGTGTCACTAACCTGAACACATGACTCCAACATCTTGACCATGGTTGCAGTTATGAATGCCGAACCCTCGATGGAAACAATCTGATAACCCAGACTCGCTGCCTGTGCATGGAACATCATCCATCCAGATCTTTCCAGTACCAGGTCCAAAGGTGACACCAATAGTTGCAGACTGGGCGGGGCCACATCCAAGCTGTCTGCAGACCACCTGGGCGTTGGTTAAATCCCAGACATCATCACACACTGTTCCCCACTGGTTGTTAATAAATAAATAAAAAAAATAAAAACACAGATACAGTGAATTAACCCCTGTTAACAAGACAAGAACGTTTCTTAGAAATGGGGTGTATTGACTCCTTGAAGAACCTCTCAAACCTTTTTAAGAACCCTAGGGAAGAGAGAACCACTTAAATACTTGAACCTCTCATTCTTATGGACTGTATGTAATGCCTTGAAGGACCACTACAACCTCTTTAAGGACTTGTTACCACTTTACAGCTCAATTACATTTGATTACAAATAACCATACTCAGTGATCTAAGTACTCCAATACTTTAGTTTGTAGCGAGTTATCCAACACTGCTCATGGAGAGATCAGTGAAAAGTTACCACATGTAAAGATAAAAAACTTAAGATAGATAAAACTTAGATAATATGTAAGTGTTCCCAAGGGGTAAATTTAAATGACTCAATGTAAATCTAAATTTAAGGTAGGAAGCTGGAAAGTTTTCTTGTGCTGAGATAAATTTAAAACTCTTCCTGGTGAGAGAACTGTTCTCATTTGCTAAAACAGCTGCTGTTTAGTCTGTCATTTGAATTTTTCGACAGTTCTGCGTGTTTCCAGTTTTTAACAGCTTCTGAAAACTAACCATTTAAAGAGAGAGGAAGCAGTGTCTTTGCACCTGTGGACTCACCTGTGGTCTGAGCTGTGCTGGCTGCCATGAGCAGACCGATGAACCAGTGGAACATTTTGATTCACCAAACTGTTACAGATAGAAGTGATCAATGAGCACTCGTGGAGAAAACAACAGGTTTACATTCACCTGGTTAATATTCTATCAGTGCCACCTGTTGCCACACTAACTAAAAACCTAAGGAGCGTTAGCTGCTATGAGACTGAAGGACAGCAGAAGGACAGCAGAAGGACAGCAGAAGGACACCCAGCAGTGAAACAGATATCATGATGTCCTGACACAGGAATGGAAACTCGTTTTACAACAGGAGGTTTAAAAAAGGTGATTAGTGAAGACACATTATAGTTATTGACACTGTGTCCTATTTATTAGGTACACCAACTCGTGTAATTATTATTAGTTATTATTAAGTAATGCAGCTAAGTTGAACAACAATTCAACATCGAACATCAAAGTTCAGTTTGTTGAATCCTCACTGATCTGAACAGGGTGGACAAAATATTAGAAACATCTTTTATCAAAACAACATCGTCTAAACAAACTCATTATGATATATTAATAACAATAATCTGTATTAAGTTTCACATCGTTTGTCACAAATTAAAGGGCATTAAAGCATGTTACCTTTATCGCAGCTCTCCGTGATGTTTTCTTCTTCACGATCACAAACTTCAAACTTCAGTGTCTCAGGACTGACGATGGATTTGAACTGCAGGTTAGTTATTAGTATTGATTGTTGTTGTAAAGCCATAAATTAAAAGTATGCACAGTGTTACGGGAGAGACGGTGTTTTGAGGATTCTTACAGCTGCTTTTCAAACTGATTTTAATGTTTAACTTTTTGTCTTTTGTGATTTCAGAGTGTTGTTTTCATGATTTTTACTCTGACAAGTGTCTGAGTATTTAGAAAAGCATTCTTAAATATATATATATATATATATATATATATATATATATATATATATATATATATATATATATATATATATACATACATATGTGTGTATGTGTGTGTAGTATGACTTTAGAAGCCTTAATCAGAAGCTGCTGGTGCGATAAGGATGGATTGTTTTATTGGGAACAAAGGTTAGGTCTAAAATCAGACTGCAGCAGTGAGATCAGCATGTTTCAGGACAATGTGAGTGCTCAATGTTTAAATATAGTTTATCAACATGAAATTAATACTTCAGAGGAAATATTCATTTCAGGACTGCTGCAGTTTGACGTATCATCAGCTTCACTGTTCAGGAAATACAGAAAACCAACGAGACCTTGTAGTGTTGTTAGTGAGTGACACATATATACTTTTAAATGGAATATAATAAAAGCACACACATAGACACACAAACATACAGACACACAGATGACACAGCTAGGAAACATACTGCCAGTATTAAATGTTCCTGTGCCACCAGATAACATTCTGTCTGTTTTCAGGTCAGGCACACACACACACCATACACACTCATGGGAAACACACAAACAGCACTACGTTCGTGTGACACTCAGAAAACACTGACTATGTAATAAGAGAGTTCAGGATGGCTGGTTCTGGGGATTTGACTATGTAACAGTGATGTATGAATGGTTATAAAAGGTTGTGAAGAGGTGAAGTAAAGGGTCGTTTGGATTCGCAAGCAGCTGTGTGCGTGTTGTTATTTCATTAAGTTTTGTGAGTTTTCTCCACAACACACTGATTAGAAATACAGATCTAAAATAAAGATGAACTGTGTGTTTGTTCAGTCAGTTTCTACGTCCTCAGAAAGGAGCCGTGATACAAAACAAACGTCTGCAGATCATCACAGCGATGGTACAACTTTGTTTGTCATAAATAGTAAATATTTTAGTGTTTTATGTTTTAAAATCTTTAAAATCTGACACATATGAACCTCATGCACTGTAAAAGAGAGAATGTAATCATTTAAAGATCAACACTCAGAAGTGATGACACAGTGTACTGACATACACTAGAGTACACGTCTACATCACTGCAGTGAGGCGAGAAGTTGAACCAGTAGAGGGTTCGAGGAAATTTCTTCAAGAAGGTTGAATCTGGGGAAACTGGAGTTGGCTGTAGATCTGTGAAGACGATTCATCCAAGAAGAGTATTTATCCTGAGCAGCTTCTTGAATTAATTGTCTGAACAAGTGCAGCTGACCCAGATTGAACCTTGTTGGAGAAAGATTGGCTGGATGACTGAGAGCTTCAGTCATTCCGCCAGTAAATGTGTGAACCTGACTGTATAAATCAATCTGCACAAATTACATTTTATAAGATATAATTTGCATTTAATGGAAACAAAACATACGAACACAGAACAGAGTTAGTGTGGTCTTTAAATCAGAACATGTCGTACAGATAGAGCTTCATCAGTCACAAACAAACCCACTCCCAAAACACAAAATACAAAATCAGATTTATAAAAACATGATTTTAGAAGCGTGTAGTCCACCCGCCCAGCGCTGCTACAGGATACATGTCAGATATGCTAATGAGGGCGGAGGATTGCCCAATCATGAGGCTGTGAAGGGTCACACAGGCATCTGCAGCTGTGAGTACTCGTCCTGCCCCTCCTTCTCCTCCAGGTGAGGCTCGGCATCGTCAGCATCCAGCTGCAGGACACAGGTGAGAGGGTTGTTGTCATGGTAACAATCAAAACAGACTTGAAGTCATCCGTTCATATTTCAGTATTATTATATGCAAGTCTCCATGAAACAGGAAGTTTAAAGTGACTTTTGTTAGCCGGTGATGTCATGATGGCGTCATGATGATGTCAGGATGACATCATCGTGACGGAGCTGTGACTCACACTCTGCAGCTCTCTCCAGGTGAAGAGGCGGGGCAGCAGCAGCATTCTCACGGGGATGGTCAGCAGCAGCATGAAGGGGAACGCCAGCGCCGCTGCTGTCGCCATGACGACCCACAGGAGAGACAGACAGGTCAGCTGGACGAGAGTGAAACAAGGTGCATCCTTAAGGTGCGTACCTGCGAGACAGCAGAGACAGAGAAAGACAGGTGAGACAGAAACAGGTAGGTTGATGTGTCACGAGTCAGCACCAACAAATCACGAGTCATCACCAACAATCACGAGTCATCACCAACAATCAGAGTCATCACCAACAAATCACGAGTCATCACCAACAAATCACGAGTCATCACCAACAATCACGAGTCATCACCAACAATTCACGAGTCATCACCAACAAATTCACGAGTCATCACCAACAAATCACGAGTCATCACCAACAATCACGAGTCATCACCACAATCACGAGTCATCACCAACAATCACGAGTCATCACCAACAAATCACGAGTCATTCATCACCAACAATTCACGAGTCATCACCAACAATCACGAGTCATCACAACAATCACGAGTCATCACAAACAATTCACGAGTCATCACCAACAAATCACGAGTCATCACCAACAAATCACGAGTCATCACCAACAAATCACGAGTCATCACCAACAAATCACGAGTCATCACCAACAATTCACGAGTCATCACCAACAACTCACGAGTCATCACCAACAAATCACGAGTCATCACCAACAAATCACGAGTCAGCACAACAAATCACGAGTCATCACCACAATTCACGAGTCATCACCAACAAATCACGAGTCATCACCAACAATTCACGAGTCATTACCAAACAATTCACGAGTCATCACCAACAAATCACGAGTCATCACCAACAAATCACGAGTCATCACCAACAATTCACGAGTCAGCACCAACAAATCACGAGTCATCACCAACAATTCACGAGTCAGCACCAACAATTCACGAGTCATCACCAACAATTCACGAGTCATCACCAACAAATCACGAGTCATCACCAACAATTCACGAGTCATCACCAACAATTCACGAGTCATCACCAACAAATCACGAGTCAGCACCAACAATTCACGAGTCATCACCAACAAATCACGAGTCAGCACCAACAATTCACGAGTCAGGGGTGGTGTTTAGCTCAGTCAGTAGAGCAGCCGCCCCATGTACAAAGGCTCAGTCCTTGCTGCAGTGGTCCAGGGTTCAAATTCGACCTGTGGCTCTTTCCCGAATGTCTCTGTCTGTCTGTCTGTCTGTCTGTCTGTCTGTCTGTCTGTCTGTCTGTCTGTCTGTCTCTCTCTATCTCTCTCTCTCTCTCTCTCTCTCCACATTCCTGTGACTCTTCAGCTGTCTCTATCAAATAAAGCTAAAAAAGGCTATAGATATAAAGAATAATAAAGAAAAAAAACCTCTGGTAGTGACTGACCTTGCGGACGTAGTTGTGGTCGGGGTGGTACTTTGGGGGCATCAGCAGCAGGATGAGTCGCTCGGTGAGCTGGATCCCATTCAGTGACATCACACCCATGTAGAGAAAGATCCCAAACAGGACCGCCAGAGGAATCTGACGCAGAACCTCCCCGATCACGATGGACAGACCTGACAGGGGGACCAGACCAGATCAGAATAAGTAGCAAACACAGTAAAAACAGCAGTAATGGTTGGAGGAGTCCTCTACAGTCGTACCCACTAAAACAGCCACCAGGAAGCCGGTCACCCTCTGCTCCTTGACTTCCTGGATGCGGGGCTTGTCTCCAGGGGCGACGGCTTTGCTCATGACAGTGAGGGCGTTGGTGTGGGTGACGGAGCGAACTGTGGCGGCTGATAACCAGGGCAAACCAAACAATGCAGAAACTCCACCCACCACCACAATAATGAGGAGGTCCAGGTGAAAACCAGTTCCCTTCACCAGCATCCTCTCCTTCTTACTGACAATCAGCCTGACGGACAGACAGAGGAGAAATGATTAGCTTTAGTGATTTTAGGTCAGAACACAGAACAATGATGAAGACAAGAGGAAAGTGTTGTACGCTGTGATCTGGGACTCCATGAAGATCAGGATGAAGACAAGGATGGCCGGCAGGATGCTGGCGGCCATCATCCAAACAGGAAACTCCCCGTCCGACCCCAGAGGAGAAATCAGCCAACCACGCTTCTCCGGGCTGGACACTGAGAATCCACTGGGCACGTTCAGTTTCTGTCAACAGGAAGGTGAGAATTGATCCTGTCATGGTGTGTTGCACCAACACAGGATTTACTTCATGAAATGTGCTCCGGGCTCACCTGGGTGTAGGTGTCCTCCACGCTGTAGTCCACCAGCACCATGATGAGGATAGCGATGGGGACTCCAAAGTCTCCAATGATTCTACGTAGCTGAGACATACGGAACAAAGGTTAGATATATATCCATGAAGTGGACTGAGCACTCATGGGAACTGTTGAAACACCTGTACCTGTGCATGTACTTAAATTATACCTTACCTGTATGTGTACTTATACCTGTATCTGAATCTGTACCCATACCTGTTTACATGTCTGTACCTCCAAATGTATCTACAGTATACTAGTGTCAGTACCTGTACCTGTAGCTTCTCACACCTGTATGTGCCAGCACCTGTACTTGTTTGTACTGACCCTGCCAGGGAAGAAGGAGCTGTTCTTGAACTTGCGCAGGTAAAAAGCGATGAAATATGTTCCCGCCATGAGCACAAATGACAGCAGGGCCGTGTTTGGTTCTCCAACAACCTTCCCAGGATTCCCGGCAGCTGTGGTGTAGTTACAAGCAGATGGAGATGCTGTGTTGTTTCCATGGTAACAGTTTTGGAGAGGATGCTCCTGAAAGATCTGGAAAAGACACAAAACGTTTGGTTGGTTAGTGAATCTGCTTTGTAGAGAACTGTGGAACAACAATGAACAACCCAAAACCTGTTCACCGAAACCTGCTCGTCGTTGACTTGTGACCTCACCTTGACCAGTTTGGCGAAGGTCTCGTAGATGAAAATGAGGGAGATGAGGAAGGAGAAGATCTCCTGAGTGAAACGGGAGACAAAGCGAACCAGGATGCTTCCCTCGAAGGCCACAGTGAGGAGAACGATGAGCACCAGCCAGAAACCGATCCACACCCGGCCTGTCAGGTACTCGATCTCATTGTCTTTACAAAACTACACATAAACACACACCAGGTACGTTTCAGGGAACCGGTAACAGAAGTGGATGTTTTACAAAGATAGAATAAAACTGACTAATCATCTTCATCTTTGCTTTAGTTTGACAAAGTTCCTCAAAGACAGAAACAAATCTCAAGAACTCTCAGTTGGGGCGAAGATTTTGTGAAATTTTGAGTAAACAGACGTCTAAGGAAACATAATCAGCATTGCCTTTAAAACTACAGAAACAAGATTCACTTTGTGTTTACAAAGCTTTCAGCTCAGGATGCCGAGATCCAAATTTTTCTTTCTCAAAAATTCAAATACCTGAACTACTCCTAAACTCAGGACCATCACCAGGACTGAATATCTTTGTGAACCTCACTGCTCACTTACTGAACCGAGTCGGGATCATTAATTTTATGTAATGTAACGTGAGTTATGATGATGGCGTCTGTCCCAACTTAAGGAGAACGTTCACATCCATCACCAGCCCATCTTTGAGCAGAGACGTTCACACATCACTTGATAGACCAAGGAGGCCACAAGGTGTGGTTGGAAACCTGAACCTTCAGATAATTATTGCTTGATCAAAGAAAGCAAAGACATAGCAAACATAAGAGGACCCATGATAGAAATCTGAGATAGACGTTGTGATGTGGAATGGATAATGTAGGAGAATAAACACAGAAAATAAAACAATAGTCTCTAGTGTGTTTTGTGTCACAAATAACATTTTGATACAGGTGTGTAGATTTTCTGTCAGGTGAGCTCACGGTGTAGAAGGCCTCTTCAAACACCAGCAGTGGTCCAGAGAAGCCAATCACCAGCAGAGGCTGAGCACCGAGCACACTGAACACTATGCCCTGCATCGCTGTGGCCACTATCAGCTCCGACACGCCGATCAGACCTTCAGTTTTTTCACCTGCATCACAGGAAAGAGAACAAACAAACCTTCAGGACTAAAGATCTTTGAAAAGCAAGTTTTAAGACTCGTATCTGTCCAGACTTACCCAGAAGTCCACCAAAGGTGATGGCAGGCGACAGCGCTGCAAAGTAGATGAAGATGATGGCGGCCATGCACTGAGGATTCAGAGCATCTCGAAGATCACTGAGGTACTGAGGGTAGCGCCGAGTCACGTCTTTGATTAGACCTCCAAAAAGATGGCCTGTACGCCTCAGAGGCTCGTCACCAGGTTTGGAGGGAACGAGGGAATCTGGAAGATTAAAGACGTATTTCACGAGACATCATAAGGACTGGACGCACTGTCTCTGACATCTGCAAGGTGGCAGCCTCAATGAGCTCCTGCCAAAAGCTTTGAGCTCTTATTCTACTTTTATCCTGATTTAAAGTCAGTTACATGTTGTCTAAAGAGAAAATTTACACTGCTAATTCAGAAACTCAGAGTCTCAGAGACTCAGACTGAGATGACAACATATCTGAAAAACTGATAGAAGGGCTTGTATAGTCACCATGAAACAGGAAGCAGAATGCTCTTTACTGACCTATCAAACATGCTGCAAAATTTACTTAAACATTGTTGACATGAGAACTGTCTGACCTTCGTCCTGCTGAATGCTGGTCTGTTTCTCCTGCAGCTTGCCGTTCTGCTCCTCCTCCCTCTTTCGGAGCATTTCTCGTTGGAAGCGAGCGACCGAGTGGAGCAGCTCGTCACCTCCAACCTCCGAGGGAGGAAGGACAACGCTGCAGTCCAAAAAACGGTTGATGGCTGCCAGCAGGTCCTGGCGATCATCAGCCTGGTACGCCGCCTCGTGGAAGTTCTGAAGCAGCAGACAGAGGACATGATCAGAGAGTTCACAGCAGCTTCAGGACTCTGAATCTGTATTTCAACAGCGTTAGCTCACCTTGTCCGACATGAGCGTGGAGATGGAGCGTCCAATCTGGTGGTAGTCGATGTTGGGGGTAGGTGGGCCCAGCAGGAGGAAGAGGAACCTTACGGGGACGGGAACCTCCAGGACGGACTCCAACAGGACAGCCTCCTGCAGCCGCACAAACGCCATGGAGGGCTGGTCCAGGAATCCCACGCTGCCTGCAGACACACAGAGGGATGCACTTAACCCACAGAACCTGCTCCACAGGTACGTGATGATGCGTACGTGATGCTGCATACCCACGAGGACGACGGTGGCCTCGGCTCTCTCCGGGATCTTCTCCATCAGCTTCACCTCATGTTTGGATCTGGAGTGGCAGAGGGGTGGAGCTTCTTTCTGAACACACATCACATGACAGAGTTGATCGTTGGCTCTGACGATTGCAGCCTTTCTTATGAACGTCTTACGCTGATGACACCGCGCTGTCCTGACACTGAGTTTATATCTCAGACTGGACGACCTGGAGCTCTGAACATGAACCTCTGTGAGGCGGCTAGTTAATGTTCAGGTCTCCAGGTTGGACTCGCCCACAGAGCTGCAGGTTACATCTTTTAAGGTGTCATTCAGAGATAACGCAGTGTTCCTCCTTAACTTCACTGTTCACTGTAATGTCATGTGATGTCATGTGATGTCATGTGATGTCGGTCTACAGGAGGAACAGGTCATCGCAGACAGGAAGTAGACTGATGTGGCTGAAGCCGCTGATTGGCTGTTTTTTGTTTTTTTTACCTTGCTCTTGTCTCCGTCAGCCTCTCTGTGATTGGTCACATTGACGGAGGGCTCTGATTGGCCGCTGTGCTTGTCCATCAGGGCGGCCATGTTGGCTGCTGAGATGTTCTTGTTGAACAAGCTGTGATCTTTCTCATCACTGGGATGACTGATGGAGCACACACACATTAATACACACTTATGTCTATATACACACATACTGTTGAACACAGACAGACGGGTGTGTTGTGGACTTGAACCTGTGTCTGAGCAGCAGAGCTTTCAGGACATTGGCTCGGTCTTCAGCTTTGATCTGGTCTGAGATCACCATCTGCTCCACCACCTGCTGAGCGATCCCCGGCAGAGTCCTCTGTTTCAGATCCAGGAGCACCGCCCCTAAAACACAACGCCATGACATCACAACAAACCATGACATCACACACTGACGTCACAACAAACCATGACATCACACACTGACGTCACAACAAACCATGACATCACAACAGAGACTATCACGTTCCTTCAGATTTGTAGATTTTAATATTAAACAAAACTCTTCAAAGTTCAAGGACTGAGTCCATGTTATTTAAATAAATAAATAAATAAAGATATTATCCAACATTTATGATATTAAACTATAATTTGAGGTGAATCACTGAATCTAAATGTTTAATGTCAAACCACAAATTAAATCTCCAAAATAAGATTTTTTTTTTTTTAAGGGGTTTTACCACAAAACTTCTTAATTCATGCAAAAACATTTGTCCAAAAACCTCTGAAATACCTAAACACTGAATAAAAAGTTCTTAAACTTCAAACTAATTATAAAGAATGTTTACTGTAGTTTACTGCAGTTTACTGTAGTTTACTGTAGTTGAATGTAGTTTACTGTAGTTGAATGTAGTTGGATGTAGTTGACTGCAGTTTACTGTAGTTGAATGTAGTTGACTGTAGTTGAATGTAGTTGACTGTAGTTGAATGTAGTTGAATGTAGTTTACTGCAGTTGACTGTAGTTGAATGTAGTTGAATGTAGTTGAATGTAGTTGAATGTAGTTTACTGTAGTTGAATGTAGTTGAATGTAGTTTACTGTAGTTTACTGTAGTTGAATGTAGTTGAATGTAGTTTACTGTAGTTGAATGTAGTTGAATGTAGTTTACTGTAGTTTACTGTAGTTTACTGTAGTTGAATGCAGTTTACTGTAGTTTACTGTAGTTTACTGTAGTTTAATGTAGTTTACTGCAGTTGAATGTAGTTGAATGTAGTTGAATGTAGTTGAATGTAGTTTACTGTAGTTGAATGTAGTTGAATGTAGTTTACTGCAGTTGAATGTAGTTGAATGTAGTTGAATGTAGTTTAATGTAGTTTACTGCAGTTGAATGTAGTTTACTGCAGTTTACTGCAGTTGAATGTAGCTTAATGTAGTTGAATGTAGTTTAATGTAGTTTACTGTAGTTTACTGCAGTTGAATGTAGCTTAATGTAGTTTAATGTAGTTTAATGTAGTTTACTGTAGTTGAATGTAGTTTACTGTAGTTGAATGTAGTTGAATGTAGTTTACTGTAGTTTACTGTAGTTGAATGTAGTTGAATGTAGTTTACTGCAGTTTACTGCAGTTCAATGTAGTTTACTGCAGTTGAATGTAGTTGAATGTAGTTGAATGTAGTTACTGTAGTTGAATGTAGTGAATGTAGTTTACTGCAGTGAATGTAGTTGCAGTTGAATGTAGTTTACTGTAGTTGAATGTAGTTGAATGTAGTTTACTGTAGTTGAATGTAGTTGAATGTAGTTTACTGCAGTTGAATGTAGTTGAATGTAGTTTACTGCAGTTTAATGTAGTTGAATGTAGTTGAATGTAGTTTACTGTAGTTTACTGTAGTTGAATGTAGTTGAATGTAGTTGAATGTAGTTGAATGTAGTTTACTGCAGTTTAATGTAGTTGAATGTAGTTTAATGTAGTTTAATGTAGTTTAATGTAGTTTACTGTAGTTGAATGTAGTTTACTGCAGTTTACTGCAGTTGAATGTAGTTTACTGTAGTTTACTGTAGTTTACTGCAGTTGAATGTAGTTTAATGTAGTTTACTGCAGTTGAATGTAGTTTACTGCAGTTGAATGTAGTTTACTGTAGTTGAATGTAGTTGAATGTAGTTTACTGTAGTTGAATGTAGTTTACTGCAGTTGAATGTAGTTGAATGTAGTTTACTGCAGTTGAATGTAGTTTAATGTAGTTTACTGTAGTTTACTGTAGTTGAATGTAGTTTAATGTAGTTGAATGTAGTTTACTGCAGTTTACTGCAGTTTACTGCAGTTTACTGCAGTTGAATGTAGTTGAATGTAGTTGAATGTAGTTTACTGCAGTTTACTGTAGTTGAATGTAGTTGAATGTAGTTTACTGTAGTTTACTGTAGTTTACTGTAGTTGAATGTAGTTGAATGTAGTTGAATGTAGTTTACTGCAGTTTACTGCAGTTTAATGTAGTTGAATGTAGTTTAATGTAGTTTACTGTAGTTTACTGCAGTTTAATGTAGTTGAATGTAGTTTAATGTAGTTTACTGTAGTTTACTGCAGTTGAATGTAGTTGAATGTAGTTGAATGTAGTTTACTGCAGTTTACTGCAGTTTACTGCAGTTTAATGTAGTTGAATGTAGTTTAATGTAGTTTAATGTAGTTTACTGTAGTTTAATGTTGTTAAATGTAGTTTAATGTAGTTTACTGTAGTTTAATGTGTTAATAGTTATGTATTACTAGTTAGTTGAATGTAGTTGAATGTAGTTTACTGCAGTTTAATGTTGTTAAATGTAGTTTAATGTTGTTGAATGTTGTTTAAGGGTTATTCTGAGATACGGTTTAAATGTGGTGATGTGCAGTGTCAGTGTGTCTCAACAGGGGGCAGCACCGTGGGAAATGGTTCTTCGGAGTTCGAGGAGCGAGCGGAAGGACAGTGATGGGATGTGAGGCCTCCCCCAGCGCTCCGTCTCCTCCTCCACCTCCTCCTCAAACTTGATCCATCGAGCCGTCTCCCTCCACTGGAGCTCCTGGTTTCTGTCGATCACCAGCTCGTTCAGCTCCACAAACACCTGCACACACACACACACACACACACACACACACACACACACACACACACACACACACACACACACACACCACACACACACACACACACTATTTAGTTTAAATTATGTTTCATATTTAAATTATGTTATTGTACACGTGGACATAAGCCTAGAAACCAACAGTCATGACATGCCCGGTTACCAAGGCAACATTCATTCGATGGAGCGCAGCACATGTAAAGAAGACCGCATGGAGCTTCTAGCGTTAACACGAATGTCCAGGTGAAGGTGTGCCGCGTTAACGAGCTGACAGACGTCTGAACAGTTTCACCGTAAAACAGGTCGTTTAGTTCGTTTATCTGTTCCTGAGCTTTCAGTCGCTCATCAACAAAATCAGTTAAACTGGACTGAACCGAGTTGAACCGGGCTGAGCTGGACTGAACCGAGTTGAACCGGGCTGAGCTGGACTGAACCGAGTTGAACCGGGCTGAGCTGGACTGAACCGAGTTGAACCGGGCTGTAAATTAGGGCACAGAAATGTTTAAACTTTAAACTAAATGAAGACAAACAAAGTAAACTACACAGACTAACCCAGACTAACCCAGACTAACCCAAACTAACACAGACTAACACAGACTAACACAGACTAACCCAAACTAACACAGACTAACACAGACTAACCCAAACTAACACAGACTAACACAGACTAACACAGACTAACACAGACTAACACAGACTGTACCTTGCTTTGTCGACTCTTCAGGTCCAAACCAACCATCCTGAAGACCAAAACAAAATGAACCAAGACAGAGGCTGTCCTCTGAGTTTACCTCCTTCTACCTGTCTGACTCTACCTGTCTGACTCTACCTGTCTGACTCTACCTGTCTGACTCTACCTGTCTGACTCTACCTGTCTGACTCTACCTGTCTGACTCTACCTGTCTGACTCTACCTGTCTGGCTCTTTCAATACTCTCAGAGTCCAGTTTGTCACCCCTTCACAATACCACCTGGATTAACCTGCTCAGACTCCCGGCTCGTCTTTCGTCCCCTGTCAGTCTCATTTTGGACATTTCTATTGTTTTGTTGTCGTCTTACAACAATCGTCCAGGCCGTGTCCTCCGGTTCACACCACCTGAACCGGCAGCTGATGAACCTGCCTGTCGAATCTAAATCATCTGTCAGCTTCAAACAACACGAAACTAATCAGACGCTCACAGGAGGAAACTCGTTTCAGATCTACACCTGTGGTGGCGTACATGTGGGCGGAGCTTGAAGCAGCAGTTTGAACTGTGAGTTATAAAAATAAAATAATGATGACTCCTCGGCCCCGCCCTCTGACCTCGTGAGGTGTGCGGTCCGGTTGGAGGTGTTGGAGGTGCGACTGTGTCCGGCTGCTGATCTGATCTTTCGTGATGTGGACAATTGGTCCTCTGGAGCTCCGCCTCACCAGGTGACGTCGAACTGCTGGAACGTCGTCTAATCTGTGACCTGCGGGGGCGGGGCATG
>JAFMOB010000642.1:30677-51720 GCA_018985215.1 Larimichthys polyactis | reverse complement strand
AAACAGGTGCCTAGTGTTAAATGTTTCAACATAACATTTTAATATAACAATATTTAATGTGGCCTTGATGTTGATGTTTTTGGGGGGAGGCCGTGTAGAGCACGACAGGTGTCTGTGACGCGAGGCCGATAACGTGATGAAGCCAGTACTTTCACACTTACTACTCATACTTCAACTTCTACACAAGTCTTTTTAAACCTTATCTATACTTCTACTTGGGTAATGAATGGGAAGACTTTTGATACAGGTGTGTACAGGTGTATACAGGTGTGTAGAGGTGTATACAGGTGTATACAGGTGTGTACAGGTGTATACAGGTGTGTACAGGTGTGTGTGTATATGTATACAGGTGTGTACAGGTGTATACAGGTGTATACAGGTGTGTACAGGTGTATACAGGTGTGTACAGGTGTGTGTGTATTACCTGCTGTTTCCCTGCTTGTACATGTCGATGATGTTCTCCACCAGCAGGTTCCTCTGCAGTCCGTACACTCCGTGTCGATCCAGAACCACCTCATGTCGGCATGACGGGCAGCGGAAACGACCACCAGACGTCACCGTGGAGCCGCTCCTCGTTGACAGGTAGGGATTGGACGCCTGCAGGGGGTGGGGCATCACTCAGGTAAACAGGTTTATGACAGGAAGACTTCCTGTTTCTATTTGAACAGAATCAAAATGAATCCAGTCAAAGTCTGTTCAGTTTGTTGACGTGTGAGTCTGGTGAGGCATCACCTGTACAAACACTCAGGTGTGACTGTTACCATGACAACAGGACAGGCTCTGTTCTCATTGTATTTTGACACTTCATGGCTTCTGTAGTTTGGAGCTGGAGTGACTCAGCTGGTCGTCAGCCGAGCTGACTGCTAACCGCTAACCGCTAGCACACCTGTCACCTGATCACTGTAAACATCCTGTTAGCCTAGCTTAGCACAAACACTGAGAGCACACCTGTACAAACTCTCAGGTGTGACTGTTACTATGACAACAGGACTTTTAAACAGTTACAGTCACCTGCTGCTCTGTTCTCACATGTCCTCACCTGTGTGTCCCTCTCACCTGTGTGTGTCCCTCTCACCTGTGTGTGTCCCTCTCACCTGTGTGTCCCTCTCACCTGTGTGTGTCCCTCTCACCTGTGTGTCCCTCTCACCTGTGTGTGTCCCTCTCACCTGTGTGTGTCCCTTTCACCTGTGTGTCCCTCTCACCTGTGTGTCCCTCTCACCTGTGTGTGTCCCTCTCACCTGTGTGTGTCCCTCTCACCTGTGTGTGTCCCTCTCACCTGTGTGTCCCTCTCACCTGTGTGTGTCCCTCTCACCTGTGTGTGTCCCTCTCACCTGTGTGTGTCCCTCTCACCTGTGTGTCCCTCTCACCTGGAAGACGTCGTTGGCACACTTGCGGCACAGGTTGTGTTGGCAGGGCAGGATGACCACTGGCTTGGTGAACATCTCCAGACAGATGGGACAGACGAGCTGCTTCTCCAGACTGTCCATGATGCCGAGCGAGACAGGAGAGACAGCGCCACCCGGACAAGAAGGAGGACAGAGGAGGACAAAGGAGGACAGAGGAGGACAGAGGAGGAGAGGACAGAGGAGGACAGAGGAGGACAAAGGAGGAAGGAGGAGGACAGAGGAGGACAGAGGAGGAAGGAGAAGAGAGGAGGACAGAGGAGGAAGGAGAAGGACAGAGGAGGAAGGAGAGGACAGAGGAGGACAGAGGAGGAAGGAGGAGGAAGGAGGAGGACAGAGGAAGGAGAAGACAGAGGAGGAAGGAGGAGGACAGAGGAGGACAGAGGAGGAAGGAGAAGACAGAGGAGGAAGGAGAGGACAGAGGAGGACAGAGAGGACAAGGAGGAAGGAGGAGGACAGAGGAGGAAGGAGGAGGAAGGAGGAGGACAGAGGAGGACAGAGGAGGAAGGAGAGGACAGAGGAGGACAGAGGAGGAAGGAAGGACAGAGGAGGAACAGAGGAGGAAGAGGAGAAGGACAGAGGAGGAAGGAGAGCAGAGAGGAAGGAGTGAGGAAGGATGAGACAGGATGATAAGGAAAGACAGAGGAGGAAGAGGAGGACAGAGTATGACAAGAGGAAGGAGAAGAACAGAGAGGAGGCAGAGGACAGAGTAGGACAGAGGAGGACGAGGAGGAAGGAGAGGACAGAGGAGGACAGGAGAGGAAGGAGGAGGACAGAGGAGGACAGAGAGGAAGGAGAAGACAGAGGAGGAAGGAGAGGACAGAGGAGGACAGAGGAGGAAAGAGAGGACAGAGGAGGAAGGAGGAGGACAGAGGAGGACAGAGGAGGAAGGAGAAGACAGAGGAGGACAGAGGAGGAAGGAGAAGACAGAGGAGGACAGAAGAAGTGTCCCAGAGACAAAGTAAATGAAGCCCACAGAAAGAAGCAGCAGCGGTGTGTTGTTGGTCTGAGTCGGGCACAGCAGCTGTTTTTAGACAGACGGACGTCAGCTGTTCCCGTGTGGACATGTCCTTATATGTCAAAGGTCAGGAGGAGGCATGATGGGGGGCAGAGTTTATTAAAGGGACAGTACACCGAATCAGAAGAGGCCGAGGATGCTGCAGCGCCTCCTGCTGGGACAGCACCAACACAACAATGAATACACCAGTAACCTCAACTTAACGTTGTTTTAATGTTGTTTGAATGTTTGAATGTTGTTTTAATGTTGTTTGAATGTTGTTTTACTGTTGCTGTATCGTTGTCTCTCCACAGATGAACATATTAAACACATATCATTGGTAAAGACGACTCAGGGACGTTCGGCCTTCTCAAATCATTTTATTGATAAACACAGTAGAAGAGCGCCCTCTGCAGGACAGGAAGTCAGACCTCAGGTGTGCACGTTCATGCTCACAGGAGGTCTCCTGGTGACATCATCATGACATCATCATGACATCATCATGACATCATGACATCATTACAGTGTGTTTATCTCACAAACCAGATTTAATTTTCCAAACTGACTTCACACGATTTAAATAAATACGACGGACAGGAAATCAACACGCGTTACGTCACGAGGTCTGCATTAACATCACGTTACAAAATATTAAATCATAACAGTCTGAAGCTCCGCCTCTCCCTCATCACCTCAACAACCAATCAGAGTGTTAGTTTCATAAAGGACAGTCAGGTGGTTAATTTAGAGAAAGAAGGAAGCAACAGTCGGACAGACACGTCAAAACATTTGGTTCTGAACCAAGACTCAAAAATAGATTTTCATCCTGCGCACACACATCAAACATCGTGCACCAGATGGAAATCATTTTGGAGTCTGTCGCCACGGTGACCACCTTTTGTCCTTGCAGTTATTAACTGTCCGACTGTTGCTTCAATGATCCAATGTGAGTTTTGATGGTGACCCGGCAGTGATCGGTCAGGTTCAGGTCTGGGCTCATAATCGTGGTCTTTGGGTTACATGTTTCAGATGGAGCAGTGATGTGTTTCCTGTTTCCTGTGGGCTTCATGTGTAGGTGTCTCCGTATCTGCGGTGTCCGTCGGTGATCAGCTGAGTTTTCTCGCTGGCGTTCGTCGGCTGCTGAATGATCGGAGTTTCAACGTCTGCAGAGAAACAAACAAGTTTTACAGCGAGTGTCTACTGATGACCTCCGTCCACGGGGTGCATGATGGGAAAATCCATCGGTGAGGACAAATGACTGGAAACATTTAAAGAGTGAAGACACCTTAAATGTCACCTGACTCACCTGATCATTGATGGATCAGCTGATTTTACTCATTGATGTTTCTAATACTGGAACACTGCATGAGTGTCAAAATAAAAGCTCACACTTCCTGTCACCTCACCGTTGTCGGGGTCGTTACGTATCTCCTCCTCCAGGTCATCAGGGGAGACGTAGTCTGGCTCCGCCCCCTCACCTGTGGGCGTCGGCTTGAGTTTCCCACAGCAGCAGTTACAGCAGCAGCAGAGACAGCAGCAGCAGTAACATCCGGTCAGGATCCCACACACCAAGAACAGACCCTGAGGGGAGACATGGGACCAGGATTCACTACAAGACCCACCACTGAGGAGACCAGAACCAGAACCACAGGTCACTGTGCTGCTGGAGCTGAAGAGGTCGAGGTGAATACCTCAATATACAAATGTTAGCTGAACAGATGATTTATATTTATTATTGTGGAGGTCAGAGACACGATAAAACATGAGTTTCCTGTTTGGTCACATTCACACACAGTGTAAGCTCCGCCCACCTTGGCCCACCAGGTGGACAGCATGAAGTACGTGTTGACGTTGTCCTCTCCAAACTGCTGGGCCACATAGAGTCCCAGAGAGCCATACGAGTCATAGATGTTCCTCTTGGTGAGGTCGGACAGGACGGCGTGAGCGCTGTTCAGCTCCTTAAACTTCTCTGCTGCCTCCGGGTTGTCCGGGTTCTTATCAGGGTGGTACCGCAATGCCAGCTTCCTGACACCGCACACAGATCCTGTCAGTTACGTGATCAAACTAAAGACTGGATGAGTCTGTGTCAGCTGACTCACCTGCTGCAGCTGAGTGGGCGGGGCTGTGATGCTCTTACCTGTAGGACTTCTTGATTTCGTCATGGCTGCAGCCTTTCTCCAGAGCCAGGACCTGATATAGAGACTCTCCAGAGGTGGACAAAGTTCGCTGCCTCCCGTCAGACATCCTGACACCATCACCTGTTGCAGGTAGACACCTGTCAGCCAGGACTTAGGGCATCATCACCATCATCAGTTCATTGTCTGATATGAACCTCATGATGAAAACCAAACAAACATGAACATGGTGGAACGTGGCTAACTTGTGATTGTCAGTGAGTCAGTGAGCTCGACACTCTGGGCTCACCAAACTCAGATCAAACTGTCAGACTGTGCTGATCAAAATGAATCCAGATTCACTTCCTGTGTCGACTGTTTCAGACAGGACAGGACAGCAGCTTTCATCCACATGTGTAATCATATTCCCTGAGGCCCCAAAACAATCAGAACAAATACTAGTAGTACAGCTGTCCATGTTTACCACAGAGGGATTACACTCTGAAACTGGCAACAACAAACTGATTTATACAAGATGATGGTTTAACTAACTCTTCCTGACAATAAAACAAAAAAAGAACTTCCTATCAGTTCAACGTGATCTGTTCCTCCTTCAGAGGAAACATCCTGATGACCCTGAACACCAAATATCAGGACACAAGTCTGTCCACGACTGTCCAGAGCCCCTCCCACACACCTGTCCTCAGGTGACGATGATGAAGAATTATTAAAGAGAGAGAGATGGGGAATGACATGCAGCAAAGGACTGAGCCTTTGTACATGGGGCGGATGCAACTGCGCTAACCGACATCCCATGATGATGAATTATTGAGTGTACTGTATTGATCACCTCATTTTTTAGAAATAATCACTGTTTAAAGACGCCGCACCAACCTTCTGAAGTCCTACTGCACCCAAACACACCGTGGATCAAACATGGCCGACATATTTCTGTCAAATACTGAACAATACTGTACAACACAAGAACAGCGTGAGAACAACGCAACAACAATACAAGAACAACACGACAACGAAAGAACAAAGAAAGAACAGCGCAACAACACAAGGACAACGCAGGAACAACGCAATAACACAAAAACATTACAACAACGCAAGAACCACACAAGAACAATGCAAGAACAATGCAAGAACAATGCAAGAACAACAGGAGAACAACAGGAGAACAACAGGAGAATAACAGGAGAACAACAGGAGAACAATGCAAGAACAACAGGAGAACAACAGGAGAACAATGCAAGAACAACAGGAGAACAACAGGAGAACAACAGGAGAACAACAGGAGAACAACAGGAGAACAACAGGAGAACAACAGGAGAACAATGCAAGAACAACAGGAGAACAACAGGAGAACAACAGGAGAACAACAGGAGAACAATGCAAGAACAACAGGAGAACAACAGGAGAACAACAGGAGAACAACAGGAGAACAACAGGAGAACAACAGGAGAACAACGCAACAACGAAAAAACAACAAAATAACAGCGCAAGGACAACGTGAGAACACAAGAGCAACGCAACAACAACACAAGCACAACGGGAGAATAGCTGTCATCAGTCAGCTGGTCCGAACACCTGATAAATACACATTCACTGTCAATGAGCATTTTGAACACATTTGTGTTTTTCATTGGACGGAGGTGAGACACATGATACACATGACAATGATGTCACACAGGTGAGAAAACTGTTTTTCTACCTGTAAAGAAGAGAGCATGTGAGGTGGTACCTGCCTGCTGAAGCCTGCTGAAGCCTCAAAGCGTCCCGACAGAGCGTCTACCTGTCCTCTAACCTGTCCTCTACCTGTGGTCTACCTGTGGTCTACCTGTGGTCTACCCGTCCTCTACCTGTTCAGGTGTTTGTGCTCCAACTGTGGCAGAGAGGATCTCTGACAGCCTCTATCAAACATTCAGCAGCCACTCAGCTCAGGTGACCACGAGCTACCACGCCTGCTCAGGTTTCACTGAGACGCTCCGATGGACACATTGTGACAGGGAGGGGAGGGGTGGTTGCCATGGCAACCAGGTAAGTCAGGGATGGGGGGCGGGGATCATAGGTGTCAGTCAGAACGAATAGACAGAAGTCAAAGTTCCTGTTTGTTTATAGTTATTATAGGCAACACACACACAGTACTTTTACTGCGATGACACTGAATCATCGCAGTAAAAGTACTGTGTGTGTTGCCTTCAGGTTCTGTAGGACATCGGAGTGATCTCGTCCAGCGTCAAAACAAATCAGGTCATTGACACACGTCATGCTTGCTCTTTATTTTTTTTCATCATCAAACAGACATTTTCTTTTTCACAGTTTCAAATCAGCGTGCTGGAATTAAGTGAAATGAAGGTTTGAACATTCAAATCAGGAGGAAGAATCGTAAAGGTTTTGCAGGTTTGATTCCCGGCAGGTCGTCTTCTGAAGCAGCTCCTCAAAACCCTGAAGACAAAAACAAAGAGACACGTTCATCCAAACAGGACGGACAGAGGTGCGTTTGATTTGTATTAAAGCGTGTCAGCGTTCGTCAATACTCACAGCTGATTGGTCCAATGGTGACAGGAAGCTGATTGGATGTAAAGAATGTTTCTTCTCATAAAAGACTAATTAGGAACTCTGATGGGTTCTACTTGTGCAACTAGAACTCACAAGAACTGCAGGACCACCTTTAAAACACAGTGAGGACCCGTGGGACCCACATAAGAACTTCTAGAGAACATCTTACAGAACCTGCACGATGTTCAATGGCGTAACATTTAAGAACTATGGAAGCCCCCTAAGAACTTCTAGACCCTTTTCAAGAACCTCTGGGACTTCTTATGAACCTCAATAAGATGCAATCCACTAAAGAACCCTGAACCTCATTAAGGACACATTGGACAGACCCCATTTTGGACCTGTGAAACCAGAACCTGACCCTGGACCCTCCCTGAGGCTCCTGAACCTTCCAGCACGCACTGACTGATCCATGCTCTGTAGAAAAGGAGGATCAGGGGCCTCATGTAAAAAGCTTGTGTACACACAAAAAAGTGGCGTACGTCCTTTTCCACGCTCACGTTCAAATGTATCAAACGTGAAATGATCATAGAAATGTGCGTGCCCCACGCCACCTTGTACGCACGTTTCTACAGCTGTTGTTCCTTTGGCGACACCTAGAGGTGACGCTGGGAAACTGTTAATAATGTGGAAACAAGTCATTAGAGTGATGTGCACATCAGAGACACACTGATGAACAATTAACACACCCACGTGTTTGCAGTTATATAGGTGGATATAAAAGCATGCGCAATGTGATGAAGAAAATGATATTAACAAAGGCAGCGTTAGCGTTGTTAGAGGACCTTGTAAATGGTGCAATCCGCCGTGAGCGATTTAAGGAACGCATGGATTTACTTGCAAACCATGATAATTGGCTCATGAACGTAAGTGTTACTGGAGTTGTGCGCAGAGCTGCGGCCTTTTTTGTCATATTTATCCCTGTTGACAGGGAACCAAACAGAATCTCCACTTCATTCACTAGAATCTCGAGCTCAGACTAATCTCTAGCTTGAATCTATTTAAATAGATTTGCATATGTAAATGAGGTGTGGACAGGGAGGAGTTGCACGTGCGCTCAATTCCACGTTGATTGGGATGTACAAAAGAAACGTGCTTGGATCCATGCGTACGCACTTTGATACATCTGAATATTTTTGTGCGTACGACGGTTTCTGGGTTTTGGCGTACGCCAAGTTTCACGTGGAAATCCACGCAAGTATTTGTACATGAGGCCCCTGGTGTTCCAGGTGTAGACCTGAACCAGGTGCAGTAGACTCACCGGGCTGCAGGTAGCGCTGTCCTGGTTGCACATGCTGATCCTACAGTGCAGATAAACGTCCTCATTGGTCCCATTGAACAGGAAGAACAGCGCAGAGAAGCGAGCTTGCTGTGACAGACCGTTTTCTTTCACCTTTACCTGACGACGGTCCACTGGACACCTGGAGGAGAGAGCCAATCACAGAGCAGCTGATGTTCTGATCCAGAGCTGTCAGAAGTCATTTTCATTATCGATCAATCAGCAGAACCTCAGCAGGTTCTCGTGTGTCACCTGTTCTGGATCAGAAAGCGTCTGAGGGGATCGGCAGCACTGCTGGACTTTGTGATGTAGCAGTTTTCCAGCAGGAGTGCGGAGCCGTCGTTGTTCTCCACGGAGACAGCAACGTAGAGGGCGGAGCCAAACGGCAGGCTGATCAGGCCGGCGGGGAGCGGCTCGCTGAAGTCCGACTTCCTGTACAGAGTGATGGATGCTCTGCTGGGTTCACCTGAACGCACCATGCCGGCTCCACTGCTCCTGACGGAACGAGACGGTCACACGTGGTCATAGCATCATGAAACACCTTAATGATGATGTAGAATATGTTTAAGAACTTTTATTTGGCAACACTTTAAAAAGCCCTTTAATTTAAAGTTTATTTATAGAGCACATTTCATACATGAAGACAAACTAATGAACTGAAAACATCAAAACTAGAAATTATAGAATGAAAAAGTATTTAAACACTTAATAAGAATTCAAACATAAAAACCTGGTAAATATGCAGCTTCCTAATGAACCATAAAAACACCTTAAACTCGTCATATTTCACATCCACGTGTTCATTAAGGGGAAAGCAGTGAAACCCTTAAACTCTATTTATTAACGAACTCTATTTGTTCGTTAAGGGATTTTGAGTTTAATTAAGGTGATTTAATTGATTCTCTCCTGGGGCCTCATGTACGAATACTTGCATGGATTTCCACGTGAAACTTGGCGTACGCCAAAACCCAGAAACCGTCGTACGCACAAAAATATTCAGATGTATCAAAGTGTGCGTTCATGGATCCAAGCACGTTTCTTTTGTACATACCAATCAACGTGGAATTGAGCGCACATGCAACTCCTCCCTGTCCACGCCCCCATTTACATATGCAAATCTATTTAAATAGGCCCTGGACCTGAGATTCACCTCTTTGTCCGATCAGATAACGCGATGAACAAAGGAAAGAAAATGAATTTCACAGAGTCTGAGCTGGAGATTCTAGTGAATGAAGTGAGATTCTGTTTGGTTCCTGTCAACAGGGATAAATATGACCAAAAAAAGACGTGAGTGGGAGCGTGTGTGTGAGGCTGGAAATGCTGTGGGATCCGAGCAGCGCACACACAGGTGTGGACAGGTGTGGACAGGTTTGGACAGGTGTGGACACGTTTGGACAGGTGTGGACAGGTGTGGACACGTTTGGACAGGTGTGGACAGGTGTGGACAGGTGTGGACAGGTGTGGACAGGTGTGGACACGTTTGGACAGGTGTGGACAGGTGTGGACACGTTTGGACAGGTGTGGACAGGTGTGGACAGGTGTGGACAGGTGTGGAGCCGCGGCTGACATTTCCAACTTTACGCCTGCTTTTACTGACAGGACACAGAGAGACAATCAGGGGCTTGTTAGAAAGCTCTGCAGCTCTAATTTCACCAGCAGAAAATAAAGAAAACCAAAAACATGATATCTGAATGCCACATGCCCAAATATGCATTTCGCTGGTTTACATACGGGACAATTAAACGAATAGAAGCCACCCATCTTGCACCGTGCAGCCTCCAGCCTGTTCCCAGCAATGCTGTTAGTCATGATGAATGAGTCGTGCGTTGAACCAGGCCACCTTGCCGCGATGTTAGTTAGCTGCATTCGCGCATCACATATGATTTGAACGTTGATGGAATAAAAATGTTTCCTACTCACATAAACAAATTCATCCTGTGGTTTTATAGCAATGTGTGTGCAGTCAATAGCTCCGATTACATTAGGTAAACCGGCTCTCTGCAAATTGCGCTTTAATGTCGGCCTGTTCAACAGCATTGTACGGGAATCTGATGTACCAGGAAGACATTCGGATGATTCTGTCCCACACAGCTGGCATGGCTCGGCTCAGGGTTACCTGGCACACTCCTGACCGATCGGCCAGCTCCCGCTGGAATGCCCCTGTTGCCAGGAACCCCAGCGTAGTCAGGCCGCAGCTCTGCGCACAGCTCCAGTAACACTGGCCTTGGTAACCGAAACCGTCTTATGAGCCAATTATCATGGTTTGCAAGTAAATCCTTACGTTGCTTAAATCTCTCACGGCGGATTGCAGCATTTACAAGGTCCTCTAACAACGCTAACGCTGTCTTTGTTAATATCATTTCCTTCATCTCATTGAGATCCTATGTGAACCCCAATGAGACTTCTTTAACTTCTTTAAGATCCATGGAATCCACTTGAAGTATGTCGAGAACCTCTCTGAAGGCCTGTAGGAAGCATTTAAGAAACACTAGAAACTCTGAGTCTCTACGATTCCTGGAAACTCTTTCAGGACCTACTTTATGTAGAGGCTGGAAGGACCACGGCGTCCTCTTTAAGGACTTCTGGGAACCCATGAAGTATATGTCGAACTTCCTAAATGACCCTTGAAACCTATAGAACTTCTTTAGAGACCCAATAAAACATCTACTCCCTCTTTAAGAACATGTGGGTAGAACCTCTTTAAGGACGCATGGCAACCCCTGAGAATGCCTAGAACAAGAGTGACCAACCATGACTCACAGAGATCCACTTCTACAACTTCTTTGGGACTTGTGGAACCCCCCTAAAAGACCATGGATCCTCATTGACCTGATACTCCTGCATCTTGTGTTTTCCAACCCCTACACTGGACAAGTGAAATTTGCATGTTTGATGGTCACTCAGGGTGATACGTTCAGTTGATCTTGACATTGCTCACACAGGTCTCATCTTCAGTGCAGGTACTACACCTCGGTCAGAAGAACTGATTGACAGACACTGTCATCTTTAGAGCTACACCGCTTGAGGTGTCACTAACTTGAACAGATGACTCCAGCATCATCACCATGGCCACAGTTATGAGTGCCGAACCCTTGATGACGACATTCTGATAATGCGGACTCGCTGCCTAAGCAGGAAACATCATCCATCCAGATCTGTCCGGTACCTGGTCCAAAGCTGGCACCGCTAGTTGCAGACTGGGCGGGGCCACATCCCACCTGTCTGCAGACCACATTGGCATCGGATACATACCAGTTATCATCACACACTGTTCCCCATTGGTTGTTATAGAGGACCTCCACTCTACCAGAGCATCGTGAGTTGCCGTTTACCAGCCGAGCTTCAACAGCTAAACAGGAAAACAGAGTGACAGTGAACAGCTGGTCCCCACAGATACAGTTAACAAGGCAAGAACGTTTCTTAGAGAAGGGCTGTGTTGAATTACTTTAAATGAAAAAATAACTTTGAATTTATTTTGAAGAAAGGAATTCCTTGAAGACATCAGATTTTTTAAGGCCCTCTTCACCCCCTGAAGAAACTCTAGAAGCTTTCTAAAGACCTGAGAGAAAGTCTTAGGAACCTCTAGAACCCTTTCAAAGATCAGAAGAACTGATTGACAGACACTGTCATCTTTAGAGCTACACCGCTCTCGGTGTCACTAACCTGAACACATGACTCCAACATCTTGACCATGGTTGCAGTTATGAATGCCGAACCCTCGATGGAAACAATCTGATAACCCAGACTCGCTGCCTGTGCATGGAACATCATCCATCCAGATCTTTCCAGTACCAGGTCCAAAGGTGACACCAATAGTTGCAGACTGGGCGGGGCCACATCCAAGCTGTCTGCAGACCACCTGGGCGTTGGTTAAATCCCAGACATCATCACACACTGTTCCCCACTGGTTGTTAATAAATAAATAAAAAAAATAAAAACACAGATACAGTTAATTAACCCCTGTTAACAAGACAAGAACGTTTCTTAGAAATGGGGTGTATTGACTCCTTGAAGAACCTCTCAAACCTTTTTAAGAACCCTAGGGAAGAGAGAACCACTTAAATACTTGAACCTCTCATTCTTATGGACTGTATGTAATGCCTTGAAGGACCACTACAACCTCTTTAAGGACTTGTTACCACTTTACAGCTCAATTACATTTGATTACAAATAACCATACTCAGTGATCTAAGTACTCCAATACTTTAGTTTGTAGCGAGTTATCCAACACTGCTCATGGAGAGATCAGTGAAAAGTTACCACATGTAAAGATAAAAAACTTAAGATAGATAAAACTTAGATAATATGTAAGTGTTCCCAAGGGGTAAATTTAAATGACTCAATGTAAATCTAAATTTAAGGTAGGAAGCTGGAAAGTTTTCTTGTGCTGAGATAAATTTAAAACTCTTCCTGGTGAGAGAACTGTTCTCATTTGCTAAAACAGCTGCTGTTTAGTCTGTCATTTGAATTTTTCGACAGTTCTGCGTGTTTCCAGTTTTTAACAGCTTCTGAAAACTAACCATTTAAAGAGAGAGGAAGCAGTGTCTTTGCACCTGTGGACTCACCTGTGGTCTGAGCTGTGCTGGCTGCCATGAGCAGACCGATGAACCAGTGGAACATTTTGATTCACCAAACTGTTACAGATAGAAGTGATCAATGAGCACTCGTGGAGAAAACAACAGGTTTACATTCACCTGGCTAATATTCTATCAGTGCCACCTGTTGCCACACTAACTAAAAACCTAAGGAGCGTTAGCTGCTATGAGACTGAAGGACAGCAGAAGGACAGCAGAAGGACACCCAGCAGTGAAACAGATATCATGATGTCCTGACACAGGAATGGAAACTCGTTTTACAACAGGAGGTTTAAAAAAGGTGATTAGTGAAGACACATTATAGTTATTGACACTGTGTCCTATTTATTAGGTACACCAATTCGTGTAATTATTATTAGTTATTATTAAGTAATGCAGCTAAGTTGAACAACAATTCAACATCGAACATCAAAGTTCAGTTTGTTGAATCCTCACTGATCTGAACAGGGTGGACAAAATATTAGAAACATCTTTTATCAAAACAACATCGTCTAAACAAACTCATTATGATGTATTAATAACAATAATCTGTATTAAGTTTCACATCGTTTGTCACAAATTAAAGGGCATTAAAGCATGTTACCTTATCGCAGCTCTCCGTGATGTTTTCTTCTTCACGATCACAAACTTCAAACTTCAGTGTCTCAGGACTGACGATGGATTTGAACTGCAGGTTAGTTATTAGTATTGATTGTTGTTGTAAAGCCATAAATTAAAAGTATGCACAGTGTTACGGGAGAAACGGTGTTTTGAGGATTCTTACAGCTGCTTTTCAAACTGATTTTAATGTTTAACTTTTTGTCTTTTGTGATTTCAGAGTGTTGTTTTCATGATTTTTACTCTGACAAGTGTCTGAGTATTTAGAAAAGCATTCTTAAATATATATATATATATATATATATATATATATATATATATATATATATATATACATACATATGTGTGTATGTGTGTGTAGTATGACTTTAGAAGCCTTAATCAGAAGCTGCTGGTGCGATAAGGATGGATTGTTTTATTGGGAACAAAGGTTAGGTCTAAAATCAGACTGCAGCAGTGAGATCAGCATGTTTCAGGACAATGTGAGTGCTCAATGTTTAAATATAGTTTATCAACATGAAATTAATACTTCAGAGGAAATATTCATTTCAGGACTGCTGCAGTTTGACGTATCATCAGCTTCACTGTTCAGGAAATACAGAAAACCAACGAGACCTTGTAGTGTTGTTAGTGAGTGACACATATATACTTTTAAATGGAATATAATAAAAGCACACACATAGACACACAAACATACAGACACACAGATGACACAGCTAGGAAACATACTGCCAGTATTAAATGTTCCTGTGCCACCAGATAACATTCTGTCTGTTTTCAGGTCAGGCACACACACACACCATACACACTCATGGGAAACACACAAACAGCACTACGTTCGTGTGACACTCAGAAAACACTGACTATGTAATAAGAGAGTTCAGGATGGCTGGTTCTGGGGATTTGACTATGTAACAGTGATGTATGAATGGTTATAGCAGGTTGTGAAGAGGTGAAGTAAAGGGTCGTTTGGATTCGCAAGCAGCTGTGTGCGTGTTGTTATTTCATTAAGTTTTGTGAGTTTTCTCCACAACACACTGATTAGAAAATACAGATCTAAAATAAAGATGAACTGTGTGTTTGTTCAGTCAGTTTCTACGTCCTCAGAAAGGAGCCGTGATACAAAACAAACGTCTGCAGATCATCACAGCGATGGTACAACTTTGTTTGTCATAAATAGTAAATATTTTAGTGTTTTATGTTTTAAAATCTTTAAAATCTGACACATATGAACCTCATGCACTGTAAAAGAGAGAATGTAATCATTTAAAGATCAACACTCAGAAGTGATGACACAGTGTACTGACATACACTAGAGTACACGTCTACATCACTGCAGTGAGGCGAGAAGTTGAACCAGTAGAGGGTTCGAGGAAATTTCTTCAAGAAGGTTGAATCTGGGGAAACTGGAGTTGGCTGTAGATCTGTGAAGACGATTCATCCAAGAAGAGTATTTATCCTGAGCAGCTTCTTGAATTAATTGTCTGAACAAGTGCAGCTGACCCAGATTGAACCTTGTTGGAGAAAGATTGGCTGGATGACTGAGAGCTTCAGTCATTCCGCCAGTAAATGTGTGAACCTGACTGTATAAATCAATCTGCACAAATTACATTTTATAAGATATAATTTGCATTTAATGGAAACAAAACATACGAACACAGAACAGAGTTAGTGTGGTCTTTAAATCAGAACATGTCGTACAGATAGAGCTTCATCAGTCACAAACAAACCCACTCCCAAAACACAAAATACAAAATCAGATTTATAAAAACATGATTTTAGAAGCGTGTAGTCCACCCGCCCAGCGCTGCTACAGGATACATGTCAGATATGCTAATGAGGGCGGAGGATTGCCCAATCATGAGGCTGTGAAGGGTCCACACAGGCATCTGCAGCTGTGAGTACTCGTCCTGCCCCTCCTTCTCCTCCAGGTGAGGCTCGGCATCGTCAGCATCCAGCTGCAGGACACAGGTGAGAGGGTTGTTGTCATGGTAACAATCAAAACAGACTTGAAGTCATCCGTTCATATTTCAGTATTATTATATGCAAGTCTCCATGAAACAGGAAGTTTAAAGTGACTTTTGTTAGCCGGTGATGTCATGATGGCGTCATGATGATGTCAGGATGACATCATCGTGACGGAGCTGTGACTCACACTCTGCAGCTCTCTCCAGGTGAAGAGGCGGGGCAGCAGCAGCATTCTCACGGGGATGGTCAGCAGCAGCATGAAGGGGAACGCCAGCGCCGCTGCTGTCGCCATGACGACCCACAGGAGAGACAGACAGGTCAGCTGGACGAGAGTGAACAGGTGCATCCTTAAGGTGCGTACCTGCGAGACAGCAGAGACAGAGAAAGACAGGTGAGACAGAAACAGGTAGGTTGATGTGTCACGAGTCAGCACCAACAAATCACGAGTCATCACCAACAATTCACGAGTCATCACCAACAAATCACGAGTCATCACCAACAAATCACGAGTCATCACCAACAAATCACGAGTCATCACCAACAATCACGAGTCATCACCAACAATTCACGAGTCATCACCACAATCACAGTATCACCAATTCACGAGTCATCACCAACAATTCACGAGTCATCACCAACAATTACGAGTCATCACCAACAAATCACAGAGTCATCACCAACAAATCACGAGTCATCACCAACAAATCACGAGTCATCACCAACAAATCACGAGTCATCACCACAAATCACGAGTCATCACCAACAATCACGAGTCATCACCAACAATTCACGAGTCATCACCAACAAATCACGAGTCATCACCAACAAATCACGAGTCATCACCAACAATCACGAGTCATCACCAACAATCACGAGTCATCACCAACAATTCACGAGTCAGCACCAACAATCACGAGTCATCACAACAAATCACGAGTCATCACCAACAAATCACGAGTCATCACCAACAAATCACGAGTCATCACCACAATCACGAGTCATCACCAACAATCACGAGTCTCACCAACAATTCACGAGTCATCACCAACAAATCACGAGTCATCACCAACAAATCACGAGTCATCACCAACAAATCACGAGTCATCACCAACAATTCACGAGTCAGCACCAACAAATCACGAGTCATCACCAACAATTCACGAGTCATCACCAACAATTCACGAGTCATCACCAACAAATCACGAGTCATCACCAACAAATCACGAGTCATCACCAACAAATCACGAGTCATCACCAACAAATCACGAGTCATCACCAACAAATCACGAGTCATCACCAACAATTCACGAGTCAGCACCAACAAATCACGAGTCATCACCAACAAATCACGAGTCAGCACCACAATTCACGAGTCATCACCAACAAATCACGAGTCATCACCAACAATTCACGAGTCATCACCAACAAATCACGAGTCATCACCAACAAATCACGAGTCATCACCAACAATTCACGAGTCATCACCACAAATCACGATCCACAATTCCGAGTCATCACCAACAATTCACGAGTCATCACCAACAATTCACGAGTCAGCACCAACAATTCACGAGTCATCACCAACAAATCACGAGTCATCACCAACAAATCACGAGTCAGGGGTGGTGTTTAGCTCAGTCAGTAGAGCAGCCGCCCCATGTACAAAGGCTCAGTCCTTGCTGCAGTGGTCCAGGGTTCAAATTCGACCTGTGGCTCTTTCCCGAATGTCTCTGTCTGTCTGTCTGTCTGTCTGTCTGTCTGTCTGTGTCTCTCTCTATCTCTCTCTCTCTCTCTCTCTCTCCACATTCCTGTGACTCTTCAGCTGTCTCTATCAAATAAAGCTAAAAAAGGCTATAGATATAAAGAATAATAAAGAAAAAAAACCTCTGGTAGTGACTGACCTTGCGGACGTAGTTGTGGTCGGGGTGGTACTTTGGGGGCATCAGCAGCAGGATGAGTCGCTCGGTGAGCTGGATCCCATTCAGTGACATCACACCCATGTAGAGAAAGATCCCAAACAGGACCGCCAGAGGAATCTGACGCAGAACCTCCCCGATCACGATGGACAGACCTGACAGGGGGACCAGACCAGATCAGAATAAGTAGCAAACACAGTAAAAACAGCAGTAATGGTTGGAGGAGTCCTCTACAGTCGTACCCACTAAAACAGCCACCAGGAAGCCGGTCACCTCTGCTCCTTGACTTCCTGGATGCGGGGCTTGTCTCCAGGGGGCGACGGCTTTGCTCATGACAGTGAGGGCGTTGGTGTGGGTGACGGAGCGAACTGTGGCGGCTGATAACCAGGGCAAACCAAACAATGCAGAAACTCCACCCACCACCACAATAATGAGGAGGTCCAGGTGAAAACCAGTTCCCTTCACCAGCATCCTCTCCTTCTTACTGACAATCAGCCTGACGGACAGACAGAGGAGAAATGATTAGCTTTAGTGATTTTAGGTCAGAACACAGAACAATGATGAAGACAAGAGGAAAGTGTTGTACGCTGTGATCTGGGACTCCATGAAGATCAGGATGAAGACAAGGATGGCCGGCAGGATGCTGGCGGCCATCATCCAAACAGGAAACTCCCCGTCCGACCCCAGAGGAGAAATCAGCCAACCACGCTTCTCCGGGCTGGACACTGAGAATCCACTGGGCACGTTCAGTTTCTGTCACAGGAAGGTGAGAATTGATCCTGTCATGGTGTGTTGCACCAACACAGGATTTACTTCATGAAATGTGCTCCGGGCTCACCTGGGTGTAGGTGTCCTCCACGCTGTAGTCCACCAGCACCATGATGAGGATAGCGATGGGGACTCCAAAGTCTCCAATGATTCTACGTAGCTGAGACATACGGAACAAAGGTTAGATATATATCCATGAAGTGGACTGAGCACTCATGGGAACTGTTGAAACACCTGTACCTGTGCATGTACTTAAATTATACCTTACCTGTATGTGTACTTATACCTGTATCTGAATCTGTACCCATACCTGTTTACATGTCTGTACCTCCAAATGTATCTACAGTATACTAGTGTCAGTACCTGTACCTGTAGCTTCTCACACCTGTATGTGCCAGCACCTGTACTTGTTTGTACTGACCCTGCCAGGGAAGAAGGAGCTGTTCTTGAACTTGCGCAGGTAAAAAGCGATGAAATATGTTCCCGCCATGAGCACAAATGACAGCAGGGCCGTGTTTGGTTCTCCAACAACCTTCCCAGGATTCCCGGCAGCTGTGGTGTAGTTACAAGCAGATGGAGATGCTGTGTTGTTTTCCATGGTAACAGTTTTGGAGAGGATGCTCCTGAAAGATCTGGAAAAGACACAAAACGTTTGGTTGGTTAGTGAATCTGCTTTGTAGAGAACTGTGGAACAACAATGAACAACCCAAAACCTGTTCACCGAAACCTGCTCGTCGTTGACTTGTGACCTCACCTTGACCAGTTTGGCGAAGGTCTCGTAGATGAAAATGAGGGAGATGAGGAAGGAGAAGATCTCCTGAGTGAAACGGGAGACAAAGCGAACCAGGATGCTTCCCTCGAAGGCCACAGTGAGGAGAACGATGAGCACCAGCCAGAAACCGATCCACACCCGGCCTGTCAGGTACTCGATCTCATTGTCTTTACAAAACTACACATAAACACACACCAGGTACGTTTCAGGGAACCGGTAACAGAAGTGGATGTTTTACAAAGATAGAATAAAACTGACTAATCATCTTCATCTTTGCTTTAGTTTGACAAAGTTCCTCAAAGACAGAAACAAATCTCAAGAACTCTCAGTTGGGGCGAAGATTTTGTGAAATTTTGAGTAAACAGACGTCTAAGGAAACATAATCAGCATTGCCTTTAAAACTACAGAAACAAGATTCACTTTGTGTTTACAAAGCTTTCAGCTCAGGATGCCGAGATCCAAATTTTTCTTTCTCAAAAATTCAAATACCTGAACTACTCCTAAACTCAGGACCATCACCAGGACTGAATATCTTTGTGAACCTCACTGCTCACTTACTGAACCGAGTCGGGATCATTAATTTTATGTAATGTAACGTGAGTTATGATGATGGCGTCTGTCCCAACTTAAGGAGAACGTTCACATCCATCACCAGCCCATCTTTGAGCAGAGACGTTCACACATCACTTGATAGACCAAGGAGGCCACAAGGTGTGGTTGGAAACCTGAACCTTCAGATAATTATTGCTTGATCAAAGAAAGCAAAGACATAGCAAACATAAGAGGACCCATGATAGAAATCTGAGATAGACGTTGTGATGTGGAATGGATAATGTAGGAGAATAAACACAGAAAATAAACAATAGTCTCTAGTGTGTTTTGTGTCACAAATAACATTTTGATACAGGTGTGTAGATTTTCTGTCAGGTGAGCTCACGGTGTAGAAGGCCTCTTCAAACACCAGCAGTGGTCCAGAGAAGCCAATCACCAGCAGAGGCTGAGCACCGAGCACACTGAACACTATGCCCTGCATCGCTGTGGCCACTATCAGCTCCGACACGCCGATCAGACCTTCAGTTTTTTCACCTGCATCACAGGAAGAGAACAAACAAACCTTCAGGACTAAAGATCTTTGAAAAGCAAGTTTTAAGACTCGTATCTGTCCAGACTTACCCAGAAGTCCACCAAAGGTGATGGCAAGGCGACAGCGCTGCAAAGTAGATGAAGATGATGGCGGCCATGCACTGAGGATTCAGAGCATCTCGAAGATCACTGAGGTACTGAGGGTAGCGCCGAGTCACGTCTTTGATTAGACCTCCAAAAAGATGGCCTGTAACGCCTCAGAGGCTCGTCACCAGGTTTGGAGGGAACGAGGGAATCTGGAAGATTAAAGACGTATTTCACGAGACATCATAAGGACTGGAACGCACTGTCTCTGACATCTGCAAGGTGGCAGCCTCAATGAGCTCCTGCCAAAAGCTTTGAGCTCTTATTCTACTTTTATCCTGATTTAAAAGTCAGTTACATGTTGTCTAAAGAGAAAATTTACACTGCTAATTCAGAAACTCAGAGTCTCAGAGACTCAGACTGAGATGACAACATATCTGAAAAACTGATAGAAGGGCTTGTAATAGTCCCCATGAAAACAGGAGCAGAATGCTCTTTACTGACCTATCAAACATGCTGCAAAATTTACTTAAACATTGTTGACATGAGAACTGTCTGACCTTCGTCCTGCTGAATGCTGGTCTGTTTCTCCTCCTCAGCTTGCCGTTCTGCTCCTCCTCCCTCTTTCGGAGCATTTCTCGTTGGAAGCGAGCGAACCGAGTGGAGCAGCTCGTCACCTCCAACCTCCGAGGGAGGAAGGACAACGCTGCAGTCCAAAAAACGGTTGATGGCTGCCAGCAGGTCCTGGCGATCATCAGCCTGGTAGCGCCGCCTCGTGGAGTTCTGAAGCAGCAGACAGAGGACATGATCAGAGAGTTCACAGCAGCTCAGGACTCTGAATCTGTATTTCAACAGCGTTAGCTCACCTTGTCCGACATGAGCGTGGAGATGGAGCGTCCAAT
>JAFMOB010000642.1:5000-23378 GCA_018985215.1 Larimichthys polyactis | reverse complement strand
TGCAGTGTTTTACAGTTGCAGTCCTCTGTGTTGTGTTCAGTGTTTTACAGTGCAGTCCTCTGTGTTGTGTTCAGGACCCCCTCAGAGATCAGACACATGCTGAAGTCGGCTCCTCTCACTCCGACTCCCCTGAAGATGAACAGCAGCAGGTGTGATGAGGTGAGCAGACAGTCTGCTGGACTCTGGCCTGGAGACTTGAACCAGGTTCCTGGTGGGATTAATAAAGTATCTATGTCTCATGTTTGTGCTTCAGGTGTCCGTCTGCTGGAGGAGCATGAATCTGACGTGGGACAGTCAACAGTCGAGCAGCAGCTCTGAGGTATGACAAACACTCACAGCCTCCTCACCTCCGTCACCTCCGTCACCTGATAACGTTTTGTTTAGGCAGCTGGTATTCAAGTATTCTAAAGCAAGTCCTGGAATACCTTGAAAAAAATCCTTGAAATTCAAATGATCCTCCTCCTGTGTTGATAATTACACCTCAGCTGTTTCTAATCTCATCACGCTCCGTCTCTCCCTCCACTCTGAGACTGATGACTCCTTACTGCTCCTCACTGCTCCTCACCAGCTCTGCTAAAAACAAGTCTTACCTGGTCTGCCATAGACCACGTCCCGGTCTACCGTAGACCACGTCCCGTCTGCCGTGGACCATGTCCCGGTCGGCCATAGACCACGTCCCGGGCTGCCGTGGACCAGGTCTTGGTACTCTGAAGTTAAAGATGTTTTCGTGAGCTTCACCTCCATCTTGATGAAGGATGTGTCTCTACTCTGTGTCTGCATGGCATTGGTCGAGATTCAAATGTGTCCTTTTTAGGAGTTCCTCTGGCCCTCTCTACTCATCATGTGACCAAGCTCACCTGTGGTCACCTGGTCTAATGTCGGTCCAGAAAAACTCCCAGCAGCCTCGGTGTGTTATCCACACATGTGAAAGAGCTTCTGTCCTCCAGGTCCAGGGAGAGAGTCTGCTGAGCTGCATCCTGCAGGTCCAGACAGCATCCAGCTCCACCTCGGAGGTCCAAAGAGGGTCCAGCTCCACCTTGGAGGTCCAAAGAGGGTCCAGCTCCACCTTGGAGGTCCAAAGAGGGTCCAGCACCACTTTTGAGGTCAAGGAAGAGTCCAGCACCACCTCGGAGGTCCAAACAGAGTCCAGCACCACCTCGGAAGTCCAAACAGAGTTCAGCACCACCTCGGAAGTCCAAACAGGGTCCAGCACCACCTCGGAAGTCCAAACAGAGTCCAGCACCACCTCGGAGGTCCAAAGAGACTCAAACACCACCTCGGAGGTCCAACCAGAGTCCAGCACCACCTTGCAGGTCCTTAAAGGGTCCAGCACCACCACGGAGGTCCAAACAGAGTCCAGCACCACCTCGGAGGTCCAGAAGGAGTCTAGCTCCACCTCGGAGGTCCAAACAGAGTCCAGCACCACCTCGGAGGTCCAGAAGGAGTCTAGCTCCACCTCGGAGGTCCAGGAAGAGTCCAGCTCTGTCCAGCAGCAGGTCCAGAGAGCTGTGCTGAGCTGTGACGAGTTGGGCTGCTTCCCGTTGGAAGGACAGATGGATGTGTGGTGGCGTCAGCAGCCAGTCGGCTTTCAGCACTCTCCTGAATGTCCTGCATACCAACTGAACCCCTTTGAGGTGAGGACTGACCCACAAACACTGAGACCTGAACCACAAGGACTTAATGTTCCCCTGTGACTTGACTTAACTAAGAACTCAACTTGACTTAACTAAGGACTAAACTTACCTAAGGACTAAACCTAACTAAGGACTAAACTTACCTAAGGACTAAACATAACTAAGGACTAAACATAACTAAGGACTAAACTTAACTAAGGACTAAACTTAACTAAGGACTAAACCTAACTAAGGACTAAACTTAACTAAGGGCTAAACTTAACTAAGGACTAAACTTAACTAAGGATTAAACTTAACTAAGGACTAAACTTACCTAAGGACTAAACCTAACTAAGGACTAAACTTACCTAAGGATTAAACTTAACTAAGGACTAAACTTACCTAAGGACTAAACCTAACTAAGGACTAAACCTAACTAAGGGCTAAACCTAACTAAGGGCTAAACTTAACTAAGGGCTGAACTTAACTAAGGACTAAACCTAACTAAACTAAGGACTAAACCTAACTAAGGACTAAACTAAGGACTAAACTTAACTAAGGACTAAACCTAACTAAGGACTAAACCTAACTAAGGACTAAACCTAAACTAAGGACTAAACTAACTAAGGTCTAAACCTAACTAAGGACTAAACCTAACTAAGGACTAAACCTAACTAAGGACTAAACTTAACTAAGGATTAAACTTAACTAAGGACTAAACTTACCTAAGGACTAAACCTAACTAAGGACTAAACTTACCTAAGGATTAAACTTAACTAAGGACTAAACTACCTAAGGACTAAACCTAACTAAGGACTAAACCTAACTAAGGGCTAAACCTAACTAAGGCTAAACTTAACTAAGGGCTGAACTTAACTAAGGACTAAACCTAACTAAACTAAGGACTAAACCTAACTAAGGACTAAACTAAGGACTAAACTTAACTAAGGACTAAACCTAACTAAGGACTAAACCTAACTAAGGACTAAACTTAACTAAGGTCTAAACCTAACTAAGGACTAAACCTAACTAAGGACTAAACCTAACTAAGGACTAAACCTAACTAAGGACTAAACCTAACTAAGGACTAAACTTAACTAAGGACTAAACTTAACTAAGGACTAAACCTAACTAAGGACTAAACTGAACTAAGGACTAAACTTAACTAAGGACTAAACTAAGGACTAAACTTAACTAAGGACTAAACCTAACTAAGGACTAAACTTAACTAAGGACTAAACCTAACTAAGGACTAAACATAACTAAGGACTAAACTAAGGACTAAACCTAACTAAGGACTAAATAACTAAGGACTAAACTAACTAAGGACTAAACTTAACTAAGGACTAAACTTAACTAAGGACTAAACCTAACTAAGGACTAAAACCTAACTAAGGACTAAACTTAACTAAGGACTAAACCTAACTAAGGACTAAACTAAGGACTAAACTTAACTAAGGACTAAACCTAACTAAGGACTAAACTTAACTAAGGACTAAACCTAACTAAGGACTAAACATAACTAAGGACTAAACTAAGGACTAAACTTAACTAAGGACTAAACCTAACTAAGGACTAAACTTAACTAAGGACTAAACTTAACTAAGGACTAAACCTAACTAAGGACTAAACCTAACTAAGGACTAAACCTAACTAAGGACTAAACCTAACTAAGGACTAAACTAAGGACTAAACCTAACTAAGGACTAAACTTAACTAAGGACTAAACTTAACTAAGGACTAAACTAAGGACTAAACCTAACTAAGGACTAAACCTAACTAAGGACTAAACTAAGGACTAAACCTAACTAAGGACTAAACTTAACTAAGGACTAAACTTAACTAAGGACTAAACTTAACTAAGGACTAAACTTAACTAAGGACTAAACCTAACTAAGGACAGGGCTCCAGACTAACTTTTGTTGCACTTGTGCGCCTAACTTTTTTCTATCTTTTTTTTAGGTGCACCAGCACAAAATTTTGGTGCACCCAAATTTTTCATTGTGTCGCCTTTAATGCCATAAGGTCAGCTTTTTAGACTTTAATTGAATCACAAATATAAAAATAAAAATAAAGTGTGCTTCACCGAGCTGAAATTGAACATTTCAAAATAAGATTATAATAATAAGATTTTACGCTTTCTCTACACATTGTCACAGCATATACTGTGTTTTTTAGACATGTTGTATTTTTTTTAAGTTTCGATATGAAATGCTGTTGACCCGCTTACAAATGCACCGGCCATATTCTGATGCACTCCTGACAGTACACACAGTGCATTGCGTTGCGTCCTTTGTCATACCTCAGCCAGGGAAACTGTTTCAGTCAGTCCTGTCTGAAAGAATACATTTTAATACTTTTTAATTTGAGTCTCGGGCCGGGCTCTATCTCAGACTTAGTTGTCTCCTCTGGTTCTGGACTGAGGCTTGGCATCTTACCAGGGACCGAGGGCTCCGTGTCTGGGCTGGATGGACGCTCAGTAGTGGGGATGGATGGATGACAGCAGCAGGGCTGGTTGTAGGCTTAGTTTTCGTAATGAAAAAACATTTTCCCTCATTTTGTCGTGTTTATTTTCTTTTTCATGAGAACGTTACAAGATGAGAATGTTAGATCATGAGAACGTTAGAACATGAGAAAGTTAGATCATGAGAACGTTACAAGATGAGAATGTTAGATCATGAGAACGTTACAAGATGAGAATGTTAGATCATGAGAACGTTAGAACATGAGAAAGTTAGATCATGAGAACGTTGCAAGATGAGAACATTAGATCATGAGAATGTTAGATCATGAAAATGTTAGAACATGAGAACTTTGCTAGACGAGAACATTAGATCATGAGAATGTTAGATCATGAAAATGTTAGAACATGAGAACTTTGCTAGACGAGAACATTAGATCATGAGAATGTTAGATCATGAGAATGTTAGATCATGAGAACATTAGATCATGAGAATGTTAGATCATGAGAATGTTAGAACATGAGAACATTAGATCATGATAACGTTAGATCATGATAACGTTAGATCATGAGAACGTTAGATCATGATAACTTTAGATCATGGGAATGTTAGAACATGAGAACATTAGATCATGAGAACGTTAGATCATGATAACGTTAGATCATGAGAACGTTAGATCATGAGAACGTTAGATCATGAGAACGTTGCAAGATGATAACGTTAGATCATGAGAACGTTAGATCATGATAACGTTAGAACATGAGAACGTTAGAACATGAGAACGTTGCAAGATGATAACGTTAGATCATGATAACGTTAGAACATGAGAACGTTAGATCATGAGAACGTTGCAAGATGAGAATGTTAGATCATGAGAATGTTAGATCATGAAAACGTTAGAACATGAGAACGTTGCAAGATGAGAACATTAGATCATAATAACGTTAGATCATGATAACGTTAGATCATGAGAACGTTAGATCATGAAAACGTTAGAACATGAGAACGTTACAAGATGAGAACGTTAGAACATGAGAACGTTAAATCGTGAGAACGTTAGATTGTGATAACGTTGCAAGATGAAAACGTTGCAAGATGAGAACATTAGATCATGATAACGTTAGAACATGAGCACGTTAAATCGCGAGAACGTTAGATCATGATAACGTTGGAACATGAGCACGTTAAATCGCGAGAACGTTACAACATGAGAATTTAAAACATGAGAACGTTAAAACATGGGAATGTTAGATCATGAGAACGTTAGATCGTGAGAACTTTAGAACATGAGGCCGTTAGAACATGAGAACGTTACAAGATGAGAATGTTAAATCCTGAGAACGTTAGAACGTGAGAACGTTAAAACATGAGAACGTTAAAACATGAGAACGTTAGATCATGAGAACGTTAGATTGTGATAACGTCAGGAACATGAGAACGTTAGAACATGAGACCGTTAGAACATGAGACCGTTATAACATGAGAACGTTTAAACATGAAAACGTTAAAAAATTAGAACGTTAGAACGTGAGAACATTTAAACATGAGAACGTTAGAACATGAGAATGTTAGATCATGAAAACGTTAGATCATGAGAACGTTAGATTGTGATAACGTTAGATTGTGATAACGTTAGAACATGAGACCGTTAGAACATGAGAACGTTTAAACATGAAAACGTTAAAAAATGAGAACGTGAGAACATTTAAACATGAGAACGTTAGAACATGAGAATGTTAGAACATGAAAACGGTGACTCTTTGTGGTTCTGGTGTCGTGTCAGCAGCTCAGCGTTGACTTCGAGGTGGTACTATTCGGGAAAACAGACGATCAGATGAGTCTGACGGAACAGGCCCGGCTCTACGTGGAACCCTGATCCGCATCAACCGTCGGCTGGTGAGTCCGCCATTCAAAACCCATCCCACCATAGAACCCCATCCCACTGTAGAAGCTGTGTCGTTGTGTTCTGTAGCGTTTGTTTGGTCTGTGGTTAAACTCATGGATCGTCTTCATGTTTTCAGATACCTGCCTTCTTCATCAGTCATATAGATGATCAGTCTGCTGAGTCATCCTACAGATCATGAGTCAGCGTTTTAATGACTGCAGAAAGTCATCAGTTCAGATTATTGATGGGCTCATTGATTTATTGATCAGCAGTCAGAGAAAAACTCTTTTTAAATGATTCTGTATGAAATATATATTTATTTATTTATTTATTTCTACACCTGTTTATGTATTTATGTATATTTATTATCCATATATTGATTTATGTATACATTGTGATTGATTTATTGGCTGCTGGACATGTTGAATGTATGTCATCTTTAGGTTTTGACACAGAGACACTTTATATTTAAAACTTTGCACAAACTGAATTTTAACCTCAGACATCGTTTAACTTTAATTATTCATCAGTTTTTATTTGATTGAAAATATTTTACACAGACTCTTGAATCTGCACAAAAACAGAACCTTTATACAACCTTTAGACAACCTTTATTTAACCTTTCTATAAACTTGATTGACATTGTTCTGTTTGTGCACTAAATAAATGATGAGTCATGAAAAGACTACATTGGTCATCTTTGGAGTGACTCAGATTCTGAAGATGTCACAGTTCAGAACTCTGGAGGTTCTGGAGGTTCTGATCTGGGAACATGGACGTATAACGTCGACAACACTTGGGAGGAACACTACTGAGCATGTTCAGAGGGTCAGGTGTCCAGGAAGTAAAGCAGGAAGCTGTAAAAGGTCTTTGGGGATTGTAGTCCATGACACGCCTCAGAGACTTCCTGGATTGGATCGTTTTGTCCTGAAGAGCTTTGACCAGGTGGTTCTGGTGTCCAGGTCCTGGAAATTATCTGGACCTGGACTGAGATCTTGGCTGTAGTTCTGGTTCCTGGTGAGCGGATTAGTCCAGCTGGAAGGCGGTGTTGATGGAGCCGTTCTTCAGAGGATGGTGGGAAAGGTGGGGGTAGCTCCTTCTCCTGGACCTGGTCAGGACGCGGTGCAGGAGACTGGGGGAGTCATGAGGATGAGCCGAGGGTCCCGGTCCCGTCGTGGACCCATCAGGTCCCAGCGGCCTCCTGTTGTTTGTCCTCAGCAGCTTCGGAGTACTGCGACCGCTGCAGAGATAAACTGTGAGGTCCAGACAGTCTGTCATGATGATGTCATGGGATGATGTCATGTGATGATGTCATGTGATGATAACGTGTCCGTCATGATGAGGCTGTTTGATCCTCTGACTGTGAAGGAAAGGAGCTTCAATGCTTCCTTATCTCCTTCTGTAGAGGACACAGGGAGCATCCTTTAGGAAAGGAAAGGAGGAGACAGCTGCAGAGAGAGCGTGTGGACATGAACATACGTGTTGACGTGATGTCACACTCTGATCATTGCGTGGACATGAACATACGTGTTGACGTGATGTCACACTCTGATCATTGTGTGGACATGAACATACGTGATGACGTGATGTCACACTCTTGTACTCACACTCATGTACTTTTACTTTAAGTACTGAAGTACATGTTGTACTTTTACTTTAAGTACTGAAGTACATGTTGTACTTAAAGTACTGAAGTACATGTTGTACTTTTACTTTAGGTACTGAAGTACATGTTGTACTTTTACTTTAAGTACTGAAGTACATGTTGTACTTTTACTTTAAGTACTGAAGTACATGTTGTACTTTTACTTTAGGTACTGAAGTACATGTTGTACTTTAAGTACTGAAGTACATGTTGTACTTTTACTTTAGGTACTGAAGTACATGTTGTACTTTAAGAACTGAAGTACATGTACTTTTACTTTAAGTACTGAAGTACATGTTGTACTTTTACTTTAAGTACTGAAGTACATGTTGTACTTTAAGTACTGAAGTACATGTACTTTTACTTTAAGTACTGAAGTACATGTTGTACTTTAAGTACTGAAGTACATGTACTTTTACTTTAAGTACTGAAGTACATGTTGTACTTTAACACTTTAAGTACTGAAGTACATGTTGTACTTTTACTTTAAGTACTGAAGTACATGTTGTACTTTAAGTACTGAGGTACATGTTGTACTTTTACTTTAGGTACTGAAGTACATGTTGTACTTTAAGTACTGAAGTACATGTTGTACTTTTACTTTAGGTACTGAAGTACATGTTGTACTTTAAGTACTGAAGTACATGTACTTTTACTTTAAGTACTGAAGTACATGTTGTACTTTAACACTTTAAGTACTGAAGTACATGTTGTACTTTTACTTTAGGTACTGAAGTACATGTTGTACTTTAAGTACTGAAGTACATGTTGTACTTTAAGTACTGAGGTACATGTTGTACTTTTACTTTAGGTACTGAAGTACATGTTGTACTTTAAGTACTGAAGTACATGTACTTTTACTTTAAGTACTGAAGTACATGTTGTACTTTAAGTACTGAGGTACATGTTGTACTTTAAGTACTGAGGTACATGTTGTACTTTTACTTTAAGTACTGAAGTACATGTTGTACTTTAAGTACTGAGGTACATGTTGTACTTTAAGTACTGAGGTACATGTTGTACTTTTACTTTAGGTACTGAAGTACATGTTGTACTTTAAGTACTGAAGTACATGTACTTTTACTTTAAGTACTGAAGTACATGTTGTACTTTAAGTACTGAAGTACATGTACTTTTACTTTAAGTACTGAAGTACATGTTGTACTTTAACACTTTAAGTACTGAAGTACATGTTGTACTTTTACTTTAAGTACTGAAGTACATGTTGTACTTTAAGTACTGAAGTACATGTTGTACTTTAAGTACTGAAGTACATGTTGTACTTTTATTTGAGTCAAACCTTTATTAGAAGTTAGCAGAGAGACAGACAGATGTAATCAGAGTTTTATTGTGAAGGGGTGTTTCCTGTGAGGTCACATCCTTCTCGTCAATAATTATAAATAACATTTAGTGCTTCATTAATGAGACGTTCAATGACTTCATTTAAACTACAAACAAACATGACATCATCAAAGGTGTGTGTGTGTGTGTGTGTGTCAGTAGATCTTCATGGACGCCTCAAACAGCTCGCTCAGGTCGTCCTCACTGTGTTGTCGTGGCGACAGTTTGGTTACTCGCTCCTGAAACAGACACATGGCGTGATGACATCATTGTTCATGGACCAATCATTGGATCTGAAACGATGACACGGATGATGTCACACAGACCTGAGGGATGGTTCCTTTGACCAGAGCCGGGATGTCGTCGGTACTGTAACCCACGGCGCCGAGTCCGTCCTCCACCGCCAGGTCGAACAGGAAGTGACGCAATGTGTCGGCCAGGACGGCTCCAGCATCCTCCCGCTTCACCCGACAAATGTCTGCACCTGAACGCAACACAGAGTCTGTTACTGCGCCTGAACGCAACACACAGTCTGTTACTGCGCCTGAACGCAACACAGTCTGTTACTGCGCCTGAACGCAACACACAGTCTGTTACTGCGCCTGAACGCAACACAGAGTCTGTTACTGCGCCTGAACGCAACACAGAGTCTGTTACTGCGCCTGAACGCAACACAGAGTCTGTTACTGCGCCTGAACGCAACACAGAGTCTGTTACTGCGCCTGAACGCAACACAGAGTCTGTTACTGCGCCTGAACGCAACACACAGTCTGTTGCTGCACCTGAACGCAACGCACAGTCTGTTGCTGCACCTGAACGCAACACAGAGTCTGTTGCTGCGCCTGAGCGCAACGCACAGTCTGTTGCTGCGCCTGAACGTAACGCACAGTCTGTTGCTGCGCCTGAACGCAACGCACAGTCTGTTGCTGCGCCTGAACGCAACGCACAGTCTGTTACTGCGCCTGAACGCAACACAGTCTGTTACTGCGCCTGAACGCAACACAGTCTGTTACTGCGCCTGAACGCAACGCACAGTCTGTTACTGCGCCTGAACGCAACACAGAGTCTGTTACTGCGCCTGAACGCAACACACAGTCTGTTACTGCGCCTGAACGCAACACAGAGTCTGTTGCTGCGCCTGAACGCAACGCACAGTCTGTTGCTGCGCCTGAGCGCAACGCACAGTCTGTTGCTGCGCCTGAACGCAACGCACAGTCTGTTACTGCGCCTGAACGCAACGCACAGTCTGTTACTGCGCCTGAACGCAACGCACAGTCTGTTACTGCGCCTGAACGCAACACAGTCTGTTGCTGCGCCTGAACGCAACACAGTCTGTTGCTGCGCCTGAACGCAACACAGTTTGTTACTGCGCCTGAACGCAACACAGTCTGTTGCTGCGCCTGAACGCAACACAGTCTGTTACTGCGCCTGAACGCAACACACAGTCTGTTGCTGCGCCTGAAGGCAACACAGTCTGTTGCTGCGCCTGAAGGCAACGCACAGTCTGTTGCTGCGCCTGAACGCAACACAGTCTGTTGCTGCGCCTGAACGCAACGCACAGTCTGTTACTGCGCCTAAACGCAACACAGTCTGTTGCTGCGCCTGAACGCAACGCAGAGTCTGTTACTGCACCTGAACGCAACACACAGTCTGTTACTGCGCCTGAACGCAACACACAGTCTGTTACTGCGCCTGAACGCAACAGAGTCTGTTACTGCGCCTGAACGCAACGCACAGTCTGTTACTGCGCCTGAACGCAACGCACAGTCTGTTGCTGCGCCTGAACGCAACGCACAGTCTGTTGCTGCGCCTGAACGCAACACAGTCTGTTGCTGCGCCTGAACGCAACACAGTCTGTTGCTGCGCCTGAACGCAACGCACAGTCTGTTACTGCGCCTGAACGCAACACAGTCTGTTACTGCGCCTGAACGCAACACAGAGTCTGTTACTGCGCCTGAACGCAACACAGAGTCTGTTACTGCGCCTGAACGCAACACACAGTCTGTTACTGCGCCTGAACGCAACACAGTCTGTTGCTGCGCCTGAACGCAACAGTCTGTTGCTGCGCCTGAACGCAACACAGTCTGTTGCTGCGCCTGAACGCAACACAGTCTGTTGCTGCGCCTGAACGCAACGCACGGTCTGTTGCTGCGCCTGAACGCAACGCACGGTCTGTTGCTGCGCCTGAACGCAACGTCTGTTGCTGCGCCTGAACGCAACACAGAACCTGTTGCTGCGCCTGAACGCAACGCACAGTCTCTTGCTGCGCCTGAACGCAACGCACAGTCTGTTGCTGCGCCTGAACGCAACGCACAGTCTGTTGCTGCGCCTGAACGCAGGTAAACAGATAAACCGATGAACAGGTAAACATGAACAGGTAAACATGAACAGGTAAACAGATGAACAGGTACCCAGGATCTCTGCAGCCTCCAGGTGGCGCTCTGGACACATCGGTGCTGTGAAGTTGAAGACAGCAGGAGACGTGAGGACGACGGAGAGACCGTGAGGCTGAGGACACACACACACACACACACATTTTGTGAGGACTCTGATTTTGCAGACTTTCAAAATAAAATAAAACGGTCCCAGTTTGCTGGTTTGTACATGATGTACATTCTGTGTTCTCATCACTTACCACCAGAGGGTGCTCCACACTGTAACCCTTCGCTGAGTGAGTCTTCACGTTACCGGCGATTGGGTACGACATCCCGTGACTACAGAGGAAGAGCATCAAGTGTGTTAAAGAGATCATGAATTATTATATTACTGTCATCATCCTCACAGCTTCAGGCTCTGAATTCTGCAGATTAAATTCTTCAGGCAGCAGAGGTTCGGTTCTCACCACAGGTGAACTCCGGCGTTCCCAAAGCCGATGCCGGCAAACACGCTGGCCAGGTGCATGCTGGACCGAGCCTCCACATCTTCAGGGTCCCGCACAGCTCTGTAATCAATCAACCAATCAACCATCCTGATACTTAAGATCTCATGACGTTCATGTTTGGTTTGTTTTTCTTTGTTTCAGATTTCAGCTGTCCTCCAGTCAACACTGTTCAATCCTCTGTGGTTAAACTTTAAGAGTTAAACTTTATTCACCGCTTCATGAACTTTGCGACCACGTTGAGGGCGTGGCGGGACCAGACGTCACTGATGGGGTTGCTGCCCTGGTAGGCGGGGCGGTTGATGGGGTTGGAGGGGCAGGGGCTCCTCTGATTATACGGCAGAGCGGTGTACGACTCGAGAGCGTGACTGAAAGAAATATAAAAAACAACATTCAAATCAAGTGACTAAACTTTATATATAAATACAGTTTGTGTGTGTGTATATACACTTCGTTGTTTAACACCTGCTGCTCCTCTCATGTCTCATAAAACATGAACAAACACACAACGTGTTAAAGTTAACGCCACCATGGGGAGGTGAAAGGTTGGTCAGAGGTCAGAGGTCATGGCTGCTTGACAATGTGACAGAAAAAAGAAACGTGTGACGCTTTCAACATGCATGTGTACAAACACACAACATACATGTGTGCACAAACACACGACATACGTGTGTGTACAAACACACAACATACATGTGTGCACAAACACACGACATACGTGTGTACAAACACACAACATACGTGTGTGTACAAACATGACATACGTGTGTGTACAAACACACGACATACGTGTGTGTACAAACACACGACATACGTGTGTGTACAAACATGACATACGTGTGTGTACAAACACACGACATACGTGTGTGTGTACAAACACACGACATACGTGTGTGTACAAACACACGACATACGTGTGTGTACAAACATGACATACGTGTGTGTACAAACACACGACATACGTGTGTGTACAAACACACGACATACGTGTGTGTACAAACATGACATACGTGTGTGTACAAACACACGACATACGTGTGTGTACAAACACACGACATACGTGTGTGTACAAACACACGACATACGTGTGTACAAACATGACACACACGACATACGTGTATACAAACATGACATACGTGTGTACAAACACACGACATACGTGTGTGTACAAACACACGACATACGTGTGTGTACAAACACACGACATACGTGTGTGTACAAACACGACATACGTGTGTGTACAAACATGACATACGTGTGTGTACAAACACACGACATACGTGTGTGTACAAACACACGACATACGTGTGTGTACAAACACACGACATACGTGTGTGTACAAACATGACATACGTGTGTACAAACACACGACATACGTGTGTACAAACACATGACATAAGTGTGTACAAACATGACATACGTGTGTACAAACACATGACATACGTGTTTGTACAAACACATGACATACGTGTGTACAAACATGACATACGTGTGTACAAACATGACATACGTGTGTACAAACATGACATACGTGTGTACAAACATGACATACGTGTGTACAAACATGACATACGTGTGTACAAACATGACATACGTGTGTGTACAAACACACGACATACGTGTGTGTACAAACACACGACATACGTGTGTGTACAAACACACGACATACGTGTGTACAAACATGACATACGTGTGTGTACAAACATGACATACGTGTGTGTACAAACACACAACATACGTGTGTGTACAAACATGACATACGTGTGTGTACAAACACACGACATACGTGTGTGTACAAACATGACACACGACATACGTGTGTGTACAAACACACGACATACGTGTGTGTACAAACACATGACACACACGACATACGTGTGTGTACAAACACATGACACACGACATACGTGTGTGTAACACACGACATACGTGTGTGTACAAACACACGACATACGTGTGTGTACAAACACACGACATACGTGTGTGTACAAACACACGAGATACGTGTGTGTACAAACATAGCACAGAGACCGCATTAGTCAAAGTTACAAATGACCTCCTAATGGCATCAGACAAAGGACTCATCTCTGTACTTGTCCTGTTAGATCTTAGTGCTGCATTTGACACCATTGACCATCAAATTCTTTTACAGAGACTGGAACATCAAATTGGCATCAAAGGAACCGCCCTAAGCTGGTTTAAGTCGTATTTCTTAGATCGATCTCAGTTTGTTCACGTCAATGATGAATCCTCCATGCATAACAAAGTTCGTCATGGAGTCCCACAAGGTTCTGTACTGGGACCACTTCTATTTAGTTTATATATGCTTCCTTTAGGGAACATTATTAGGAATCACTCTATCAATGGTAACGTTGTAACAATTAACTACTTTCCAAAGTAACTATAGCCGACACTGCTGACACACATGTATGTACAAACACGAGGTTGTGTCGTTGATTCTTGATGTAACATTTAGAGTCAGGTTCATGAACTCACCACAGCACGTCGAAGCCGCTGTTAGCCGCGACTCTCTCGGGCATGCTCAGTGTGTGTATCGGGTCCACAATGCCCAGTGTCGGTCTGATGGCTCTGCTGGCAATACCTGAACACAGAAAACCAATCACAGCTCAGACTGACAGTGATGTCACCACGTACGAGGCTTCTAAACAAACAGATTCAAACCTGTCTTAGCTTTCAGAGACTCGAAGTCAAAGATGGCGACCCCGGTAGTCTCACTGCCGGTTCCTGCTGTCGTAGGAACTGAAGAGAAGAACACACCTGAAACACACCTGAGACACACACGCCTGAGACACACACCTGACACACACCTGTTCATGAATTAACTCCAAATATTAAATACATTAAATGTTGATGATGAATTGATTTTAAAACTCGTGGCATTGTTTAATATTAAAGATTTTCATTAGTTAAATATATATGAAATAATTAAAGTCAGTGTCCTGTTACAAAACATTTAACCACTGTTTTTTCCCGTCACCTGCGATGAGCGGCCTCACGGCTCCGGTCACCGGCTTCCCTTTGCCGATCGGAGCGTTGACAAAGTCCAGGAAGTCTGCGTCCGGGTGACTCGCGTACAGATTGGCTGCTTTACAGGTGTCAATCACAGAGCCGCCGCCCACCGCCACGTACACGTCAAACGAGCCGTTTTTAGCAAACGCAATGGCTTCTTTAAAACTGTAACACACACACACACACACACATTCATTATTATTATTAACACACTCAACATTAATCTTTGAGGTTTGACCTGACACACCTGACCTGTGTCGTAACATCTGGATACCAGTTAACAGAAATGTCCTGATGTGAACACTGCGGTTAGGGTGAGTCCATTATTTGGTGAGGACACTTGTGGACACCTGAGGACACCACAGAGAGTTTCTTATTCTCTCTCATGAGTCGTCACAGAGACTCAGGGGCGGCTGTGGCTCACAGGCAGAGCGGGTCGTCCACTAATCAGATGATTGGCTGTTCGATCCCCGGCTCCTGCGGTCTGCATGTCGAAGTGTCCTTGGGCAAGACACTGAACCTCAAATTGCTCCCGAAGGCTGTGCCATCGGTGTGTGAATGTGTATGAATGGTTAGATCCTTAAACTGATGAGCAGTTGGCACCTTGCATGGTAGCCAATGCCATCAGTGTATGAATGTGTGTGAATGAGATATGTAGTGTAGAGCGCTTTGAGTGGTCGGAAGACTAGAAAGGCGCTATATAAGTACAGTCCATTTACCATTTACCATTTACTGTGTTGTTCGTGTCCTCATAATGTCGTAAAGACCATCTATAAACAGTCTGATGACTGATGACCTTGTTATGGTCTCAGTCAGTGCACAGCCAATCAGAGAGCAGGACACACCTGGCTGTACGTTACCTGGTGTCGGTGGGCTCCACCCGCACGTTGTCGTAGACTTTGTACTGGACTCCGTTCTTGGCCAGAGACTCAAGGACGGCCTTGACCGGAGGGAGGACGGACAAGTTCCTGTCTGTCATGAGACAGACGTTCTGAGCTCCAAGGTTTTGCAGGTCCTGCAGGAGAACGTTAAACATTAATGTGTCAGTCCACCTTAATAAGGTGGATGATGATGATGATGTTTGGTTACCATGCCGATCTCTCTGCTGACTCCAGCTCCGTATCTGATGTTGGAACTCGCCATCTGACAGGAACACAACAAGAACTGAAACACTGATCTGACCCGGTCTGTCCCGGTGTGACAGACTCATGTTTGTTTACCTCGAAGGCGTACTCAGTCTTCTGGACGGTCTGTGCTCCGACACCTTCAGGAAGAACCAGAAACACAAAGTGATGATGTGTGTGTGTGTGTGTGTGTGTGTGTGTGTGTGTGTGTGTGTGTGTGTGTGTGTGTGTGTGTGTGTACCTTGGTGGAAGGGGTTGGCATGAGCTGGACATCTGCACCTGTTCACACAGACATTGAAACTTTAATGTCTGTTTGTCCAACGACGCCTGAACGCCTCACACAAACACACACACACACACATGAAAACACACAACTGTTCTGGAGTTTTCTCTCCTGAGGTTACACGAGGTCCCGTGTGGGCCTCGAGGTCCCGTGTGGGCCTTGAGGTCCTCAGCAGTATTAGTTGTTTGGCTTTGGTTGGGAACAGTAGGTGCCAGTCTATCTCAACACTGTGGTGTCCAGGGTCACAGAGACCTGTTGCTGCCTTCATAGACATAATAGATAGCTTGTTGTTGACGGTCCAATCTGCGTAAACAGACATCTGTGTCTCCAGACTAGAATATGCTGACAATAACACCTCCATGGGTAAAGACATTCTCTGTGACTCATTCTGGGTGTGTAGTATTTGTGGTGTTATCTTGGGGTTTAAAGTCGAACACACACACACACATGAACACAAACACACACACACACACACACACACACATGAACACATACACACACATGAACATGAACACACACACACACACACACACACACACACACACACAGACATGAACACATACACACACATGAACACACACACACACACACACACACAGACATGAACACACACACACACGAACACACACACACACATGAACACAAACACACACACACACATGAACACACACACACACACACAGACATGAACACATACACACACATGAACACACACACACATGAACACACACACACACACACACACACGAACACACACACACACACATGAACACACACACACACACACACACGAACACACACACACACGAACACACACAGACATGAACACACACACACACACACACACACGAACACACACAGACACGAACACGCACACACACACACACGAACACACACAGACATGAACACACACAGACATGAACACACACATGAACACACACACACACACACATGAACACACACAGACATGAACACACACATGAACACACACACACACATGAACACACACAGACATGAACACACACATGAACACACACACACACACATGAACACACACAGACATGAACACACACATGAACACACACACACACACACACACATGAACCACACACACGAACACACACACACGAACACACACAGACATGAACACACACACACACACACACACACACACGAACACACACACACACACGAACACACACAGACACGAACACGCACACACACACACACGAACACACACAGACATGAACACACACATGAACACACACACACATGAACACACACAGACATGAACACACACAGACATGAACACACACATGAACAACACACACACACACATGAACACACAGACATGAACACACACATGAACACACACACACATGAACACACACAGACATGAACACACACATGAACACACACACACACACCATGAACACACACAGACATGAACACACACATGAACACACACACACACACACACACATGAACACACACAACATGAACACACACACACACACACATGAACACACACAGACATGAACACAACACATGACACACACACACACACACATGAACACACACAGACATGAACACACACACACACACACATGAACACACACACCACACACATGAACACGCACAGACATGAACACACACACACACAACCACACACACATGAACACACACAGACAGAACACACACACACACAGGAACACACACATGAACACACACACACACACACATGAACACACACACACACACACATGAACACCCACAGACATGAACACCACACACACACACACACAATGAACACACACAGACATGAAACACACACACACGAACACACACACCACACACACATGAACACACACACACACACACACATGAACACACACACACACACCACATGAACACACACACATGAACCCACACACACACATGAACACACACATGAACACACACACACACACACATTGAACACACACCACACACACACATGAACACACACAGACATGAACACACACACCACACACACACATGAACACACACAGACATGAACACACACACACGAACACACACACACACACACATGAACACACACACACACACACACATGA
>JAFMOB010000377.1:0-59680 GCA_018985215.1 Larimichthys polyactis | reverse complement strand
ATATAAGTATTGTTTAATTATTATTATTATTATTTTAGAAATATCAGGGCTCAGATGAATACAATGTTGTCCATAAAGTTGGAATATTTTTGTCTTTCTCTTCCTACAGTATTTATACACATCAGGTTAATTGTAGTTTAGTTTTCATTGTGCCGTTTTTACACTTTAACAATTGTTAATTGTTTATTAAGTGTAATTAAGTAATTAAGTGTAAATTATAGAGATTAAATGGCCTCCTAATATATAGTGATTTAACACGCTGATGATTGCAACCCCCTCACCTGATCTTCCTCCTCCTTCCTAGTGTGAAAAAGAAACTACAATGTCTGTGAGCCGGTCTTTAGCATGTCCATTCTGGGGTAGTCTGTAGATAAAATGTTCATTCTAAGGTAACGAAAACATGAGGATTCTTATGTCCAGGGGATTATACACCAATTAATGGTTATGCATATTCCATTAATGTCACATTCTGTATATAGAGCACCTTAAATCTGACACACTGGACCTTTAATGTAAATGATACAAAGGCATTTAGATTGTGTATGTGAGAAACAGAGTGCTTCTTGTTCTTCATCACCGGGCTCTCAAAGTTTCATTTCATCTATCTGCTGACTAAAATAAAGGTCAGCCGTGTAGAGAGAAAGATGACGTGAGTTGTTCTCTATAACAGTTCATCTGTGTGTGTTGGTCTGGGTGTGTGTGCTGCAGCAGCTCCAGCTCATAGAGCGGCGCTTCACCACTAGCGATGCCTCCGGCTCCAAACTCTTAGAGAAAGAGAGAGCGAGAAAGTGTGTGTATGGGTGTGTGTGTGTGTGTGAGAGAGAGAGGGCTCAGTGGGCATGGTGAAGTTCATGTTTTATTAATAAAGCATATCATGTAAAGTCTGTGTATGCATGGGGGATGCAGGTTCACAGTTGACTTTAATTAGAGGGAAAAATGTTTTAAACAAATGTAGGGCAATCACTGATTCACAGGAGCGTGGCGTCCATGTTAGTCTACCTCTAATCAGTGCTGATCAGGGGCAGAGCACACTGGGTGAGATGAGCCCTGCTAACTGCATGAGACACTGAAGAAGACTGATGAGTCAGTAGCCTGTTTGAACCATCAGTCATCATTACTGACTGAGTGCTGCATCACAGTCAGACCAGCATCTCCGGGTATTATTTTCCACAGAGGGACGCTGAAGCTATCAGCTGCCGCGCTGCCTATCTCCCTCCTCGCCTGTCACTAACTTCTTATCATCAGATCTGTAATAACCCCTGACTTCTGTCTGGTCATGGAGTGACCAACCTCCCTGGACACTTGTCTATCTGCCTGTCCACCCTGTCTCTCTACCCACGGGATTTACTATTGACAACTGCAGCCTTTGCTCTGCTGCCTAAGAAACATTCACAGCCTCCTCAGAGATGACAGAAAACAACAACCTGTTAGCTAGATTGATATGTTGATTGATATGTTGATGTGGTTTGTATTTTCCAAAGCAAGAAAGCTCATTTTTTAGCCATCTTAGCGGCATGGCTCCAGGGATGGCAATGTTGGTCTGTCAGTCCAGACTGAAATATCTTGACAACCATTGGATTGATTGACATGAAATTTTGAACATTTGTGGTCCCTTGAAAATGAATCCTACTGACTTTGGTGATCCATTGAATTGTCCTCTAGCACCACCATGAGTTTAACATTTGTGGTTTACAGTGAAATGACATAAAAACTTATGGATGGCTTGTCGTGAAATCTCCTACAGACATTCCAGGGCCCGTGGTGACCAAACGTCCAGCTTTGTCTTTGTCCCACTTTCAAACCGGGTGTCCTGACATCCGAAAAATATCTGTAAAACACTAGAAAATGCAACGCACATCTGAATTCATCGCTGAAATGTCTGTAATGCTGTGATATGGCATCCATTTTGTTAAGTTGTTACAGTCCCAGTCTAGTGTGGCTGTGGCTCAGGAGTTAGAGGGGGTCATCCACTAACTCGATGATTGGTGGTTTGATCCCCAGCTCCTCCAGTCTGCATGTTGAAGTGTCCTTGGGCAAGATACTAAACCCCAAATTGCGTATGAATGGTTAGCTCCCAAAAAACTGATGAGCAGTTGGCACCTTGCATGGAAGACTAGAAGTCCAGTCCATTTACCATCTACTTGATTTATTGGCATACAAAACTTTGTGTAGAAATTCATGGCTCCTAGTTTCTACTGACTTTGGTGATCTCCCTTTCCTCTTGTGCCAAAAGAAACACAGTTGTTTTTGCTGAAATATCTCGGTATTGGAGGGACTTTCATGGAATTTGGTTCAGATTGGTACACATTCATTGCAAGTCCCTCTCTGGATGAATTGTGATCACTTTGATCACCCTTTAATGTTTTATCTAGCCATCATAAGAGCAAAACCTTAGTTTGTCCAATACCAATAGTTTATGACTAAATACCTGCAGAACATGACATGTAATTTGTACTTTCTGTTTAGTGCTGTTTAGCATGATGATGTTATTTCTCTCTAAAGCAAACATCATGTCATCATAGAACCACTAAACTGCTTGTTGCATGCTTGTTTTCAAAAGAATGTGAAGAATTATTTTGTAATCAATATCAGGCAAACAACCATCTGTGTTCATGTGCATTCTCTCACCGTCAAAGCTGGTGATTGTCATATTTTCTGAATTCTTTCATTATTCTTTTGTCAGCTTACCGCATCGTACAGTCAATATGTTTGAAACAACGAGTATCCAACGACAATGTGAATACAATTCGACAATGTGAACCAATCTGCAGTGTCATAGTGAGCTTCAGCTCATTGTTTAGCTGTTCGGTCACTGTTTTGTTTCACTCTCTCTGCTCTCAGTGTTGTGTTCGGTCACAGCAGGCAGCTGTTTTCAGCAAAAACGCTCAGAAAACCTACTGTAAACTACCTGCTCAGCACCGAATGTCAGACAGTCACTGTTCGCGACGGGCTGGTAAACATAGTAAAGCATTTAGCAGCTGAAGAGCTAGATAAGCTTAAATAAAGTGAGCTGGACTTGCATTTACCAGGTGGACACAAACATGACTCCAAATGAATGATGATGTCGCTCTAATGCTGCTCTTTTTTTACCCTTCCCCTGAGTTTAAACATTGAACACTGAACATTGAAATAAATTTGTATCAGTCTCGCCTATCTCACTGGGTCCAGGCTCCTCAAATGTCAGGATGAAATGTTTAACACTGCACTCCAATTCAAAGTGCATGCATGTTGAAATGTCAGAATAAAATAGACCTGAAATATGGTGTCATCCCTGAACTTCAGGGCTGCTAAATTTCAAATCAGATTTTCTCATTTTTCTCATTATCACTCATTATAATGTATGCTCAACTGTAAGCACTGAGAGCACCAGAGCAAACAATCTACTGGACGCATGAATGATGATGTTTATATTCTCCTTCTTTCTTAAAAGCGAAGTTGACCAGTGATTCAATCTCGCCCAAAATTTTGTTAATCCTTCTGATGAATCTCTGCCGCATAGTCACACAGCACTCTTAATCCCTGATTTATATGCCCATGCTGCTGGAGGACAGAAGTATCTTGTCTTCTACAAGCTTTCTTTTGGAGCAGCGAGTGAGAGAAAAAAAGACAGTCAGTCATCCCATTAAAAGGATTTTGTTGTCTCTCCAAATTTGTTCTTTATGGACTGTATGCACTCGATGCACCTCAGCCTCTGTCTTGTCATTGTGTGCACAGTGTTGGCATTTGTCATCACGTTTTTTTTATCTGTTCTGTGCATACAGGGAGAGGAAATGTGAGTGTAACTGGAATAGTGTGGATGTAAAGCAAGAACGAGATGATAAACTTCAACCCCACCCCTGTGCCATCTATAAACTACATAAAAGTGACAGGATTATAAATTGCTTTTTTGTCTTTATTTCTCTCTGTCTGCCCATGCTTTCTTTTGTGTGTGTGGTAGCTCGATGTCAAAGACAGATTATTGCACTGCATTTGTCCCTGAGTGGGTGAAGTAGAAAGGCTAATGGTATGTTGTAGCCTACTCACAGCTGAAGAAATAATTCTTTATGCTTCTGTCAGCTAGTCTCAGTGATAGGTCTGTGTGTGTGTGTGTGTGTGTGTGTGTGTGTGTGTGTCTGTGTGTGTGTGTGTGTTTATATTTTAGCAACCTGTGATTACAGGTTATTCTTAGAATGACTATTCATTTAATCAGCTCTATTTTTACATTTGGATTCCCCTGACAGCTGCTTTTATCATTACTTGCATTGCTCCGGTAATCACTCGCTTCCTCCCTCTCAAAACAGAAAGTGTGAACTGAAAACTGCATACTTAGAGAGAAAATACTTAAAGAAACACCAAGGAGGGGAGAGCCTCTGTGTATGTGTGTGGGGAGGTGGCTGAGAGGGGTGAAACAAAATCTTGTTCAAGATTTACAGAAGGAAATCGTAAACATGTTTCCACATGAGACTTATTGTAACAATAATTTGTCATATTAACATAATTTATCATAGACTAGAGGATGTTTTGTGATGCTTTGTAAACATGTAAAAGAAGGAAACATTTATAAATTAAAGCTGCAAGCAGCGATGGTCGGGCCCTCGCTGACATGCGCACGTCGTAATGTGCGCACGTCGAAATGTGCGCATGTGGAAATGGCCACACCGTTTGCCCAAAATTCATCATTTTGATAACTGTTACTCAGGAAGTCTATGTGAACACACCTAACAAGTTTGAAGTGAATTGGATGAAATCCCTAGGAGGAGGAGTTCAAACATGACCCCTTGTCAACCAGCCCAGAACAGCAAAAATGACGATTTTCATAGAGCGCCACGGCCACAGCGATTCCCCAAAATTCATCGTTTTGATAACTTTTACTCAGGAAGTCTATGTGAACACACTTACCAAGTTTGAAGTGAATTGGATACAATCCCTAGGAGGAGTTCGTTCAAACATGACTCCTTGTCAACCAGGCCGGAACACCGGAAATGGCGATATTCGTTATTAAATATCTCGCTTCCTGTTCATTGTGGCTTATTGCTCCAAGAGAGTTTTTTGTAGGTCCTGGCATGTTCTACAATTCGGCTGAGTTTCATAATTCTGTGTCCAAAACTGTGGCGGGGCTGTTCGAAAGAAAAATTCAAGGGGGCGCTATAGAGCGTTTTTGCCACGCCCCCTCATTAATTATGCAGCCGAATTGTGCATCATATTGCTCTTAACCACCCCAACAAGTTTCAGACAGTTCTGACAGAGTATATGATAGCCGAACAGTTTTGCCTGAAAATCAGCCAAAAAGTCAATGGAGTCTGGTTTTTCGAGGAAAAAAAAGGCAGCGTCCACTTTGACGCACCGTCACGGCCACGCCCTCTGATAAAAAGTTGAAATTATTTCTCAGATGTCTAGTCCAAGGCCTTGACAACATCCACACCTAGTTTGAGGTGGATATGATCAATATTGTACGAGCTGCACGCCATCTTGTAAAAGTGGTCTTTTTTGTCGTCACTAGGAGGCGCTATAAAAATCACCGAATATTTTTGTGGAAATGTATTATAGGCCAGACTGCCATTATATATTCAAACTTTGGTGAAGATTGGAGAATTTTTCACAAAGTTATAGCACTTTGAAATTTTATGGCAAAATGGAGAATTTCGTGGCCCCGCCCCTCTGACATAGTACATCAAAAAGTTATGATTTTGATAACTTTTCATCGTCAAAGCCTCATGAACACACGCGCCAAGTTTCAAGCACATCGGATGAAAGCCCTAGGAGGAGTTCGTTCAAATACGACCCCTGGAAATGAGCCAAAAACCCTGAAAAGTCCAAATTTGGGAGAAATTGGACGCCGTACGGTTCACTGTAGCCTGGGACACCAAGAGACTTTTTTGTGCGTCTGGGCATGTTACATACTCCCACCAAGTCCCGTACACGTGGGCGAAACCGTGGCGAGGGGCACCTCCAAAAATGCGCACCTAGGTGGCGCTGTGGAGGCATATGCGTACGTCCATGTGTGAGACCCCCAAAATACGTAATTTTACACCGGACATTGGGGGGGTAGGCAAATTTTCGTGAGTTTTCGGGGGGATATGGGCTGTCGAAAAGGCGATTTACTTTAGGAAGATGAAGAAAAAGAATAAAAAGAAAAAAAATTAAAGCTGCAAGCAGCGATGGACGGGCCCTCGCACCTCTCGCCAGTCGGGGGGGCGTGCACGTCGAGGGCTGCCAGTTGGGAAACGCGCACCCGTCGGAGGGAGCAAGATCCCAGTAATGCAGACTGATGATGTGATTGATTAAGTGGGAAATAGCCATGACTACGCTAATGAGGTGTGTAAATTGTTCATGTGTGGGTACGAACTGAAAAAATGGTGAAAGAAACCACAGAAGTGTCCTAAGAAATGAAGCGACACAAAAATATATATACAAATAGTTTCTAATAGTAGTATAACCACTCCAAAGGTAAGAACAGAAATAAAAACAGAAACATACAACTATATACACATTTATATTCACATGAACAATGTAAAACAGTACAACCGGCTCTGTAACGAAGCAATGGAGCCGTCAAAACAGCTTTGCGTATGGTGATGTAGATGGCCGTAACGCGTCCGGTGTAAATATATATAGTATATAATTCCCTTCTGTATATAAATGTGTAATGTACAGAACATATAGTTTTGATATCTCTATTTTGTTCATCTTGCTATGTCACCTTTGTCACTGTTCTTTTGACTTTTTTGTACTGTTGTATATCGCTGCTGACTGTAACATGTAAATTTCCCCGATGTGGGATAAATAAAGTCTATCTTATTTATCTTATCTTAAATCCGGGTTTACACAATACACATGAAACACATAGGCTACACATGAGTAAAAGTGCAACACATGTAAAGTCATTGGAACAGACTTACACTAATGTTACACTAATGACATGTTATTTTTCAAATTTCTTCAAAGAGGTGGGCACTGTAAGAGCCATAAGATGTAAATTTAAGTCAATTTGAGTATTATGCATAATTTATAATTTCATGTTAGTTATTATCATTCATGCTCCCTCCCTGATAAAATTAAATAACGGACTTTTATTTTGGTAGTCACGTGAGAAATGACGATTATGTGCAGGCACGGGAGCATAAAAGTTTTTTTTTTTTTTTACCGTGTGACAGACTGTAATTTCAAACTGATCAACCTATCAGGCGGACGTGTTATTTTCAAATGTGGACCAATCAAGGAAACCCTGTCGCTGAGCACTATAAAAGTGGAAAGTGGAAGCCCGCCCCCACTCGCTGCTTCAGATAGCTTTGTCTGTCAGAGCTGCGGGATTTGTGTGTCTTTGGACTTATTTCTTTGGATACACTACCTTGCTTTGAACCTTCTTGATAACGGTAAGTAACTTGTACTATACTATAAATTATACTGTGATGTTGTTAATTTGAAATGTATGTGGTTCATGTTCCTGGTTTTTAAAATATATGTTGTGGTGTTAAGGCTAATGTACTATACTATAAATTATACTGTGATGTTGTTAATTTGAAATGTATGTGGTTCATGTTCCTGGTTTTTAAAATATATGTTGTGGTGTTAAGGCTAATGTACATCGTGCCTGTACGTTCGCGATACGGTTGCTCCGCTTCTCCGTTACGGTTGTCTGCACTCGAATCAATGAAATCATGTTACATTACATTACATTGCATTTAGCAGACGCGGCTTTTATCCAAAGCGACTTACAGATATTTACAGGGTGCCAGTTACAGATATTTACAGGGTGCCAGTTACAGTCCCTGGAGCAGTGTGGGGTTAGATACCTTGCTCAAGGGCATTTCAATGGCTAGGGCGGGATTCGAACCGGCAACCCGGCTTTCACGCGAGCCGTTGCTAAACCACGTAAATTTGAATAAAGCAGATTACACCAGACAGGAAATCCGACACAATCAGTGTAATACACTTCCGTTTCCTTTCAAAATAAATTAATTACTAAATAGAAAATTAAGGATAGATGCTCTTCCGTGTCAGAGAAGTAAAGTAAAGCTGTTTGTTGTTCTCGTTTCCTTTATACACACAGTTTATCGCGGCACACCGTTTATTGGGATTGTCACGTGAATACAGCAAACTCTGCGCTCCAGTTACGCTCTCAGTACGCGTCCGGTGTAAATTGACATCGGGCAGAGGACGGAGCTAAATAAATAAATAATAATAAATGTGTCACGCGATTTTAACGTCCCCGGTTTATGTCCGGTTTTAGCATGAGGCTTAATTTTGTAAGCGTAGTATGACGTGGTTGAGATTTTTGTGTACGTAAAATCATACAGTGCTCATTGCTTTACTATCACATTTTGTTTCAATATGTAATGTCTCCATGCATTAGTAAGATCTATGTTTAATTTGGGTTTTTAAATACATGTAAAGGTATGTTGTGATTTTTTTTATAATTGTTTTACTATCATTTTGTTATCACAATTTAAAGTGTTCAATCTGCATGTAACGAAACATTATGAGTAATGCAATGTTGATGTGCTGTTGTTTTAGATGCCGCGGGGCAAGTCATACCGCCGGTCTCAGGCTGCCAAGAGGAGGGTGGAGAGGCAGGAGACAAGGCGATTGGACGTGAACCCGGTTCCCTCGGTACCTTCGGTTCAGGGTACTGGGCGTCGCCACAGGGTGCGTGACGAGGAGAGGGGCTGGGAGCGGTCCCAGCTCACTCTGAAGCCCCACAAGCTGGTGGTTCCTGCTGCTCACCCTAGCAAGAAGGTAATCATGTGGTTCAAATTAGGTTTAAAACAATCAATGAGTAACTATACATTGCCATGTATTAACTGCTCCTGCGTTTCATTACATTTCAGTTTGTTCTTCTTGTGGGTGACTCCCACCTGCGTGCGTTAGTGGATGGCTTCGTGGCGATGCCAGAGGGACCGCTGGCCTTTGGGTTCATGTCCACCCCCGGTGCAACTGCGGCGCAGCTCAGGACTGAGCTTGTGGCCGCCGTGCTCCCTCGTGACCCTGATGCCGTGGTTCTACTCGCGCCGAGTAACAACCTGACGGCTTGCCAGGGTCTCGAAGACTCAGCAGCAGATTTCGCCTCCCTGCTACGATGCGCGCGTAGCCGTTGGGGCAACGTTGCTGTCTTGGACTTCCCACCTCGTCTCGGCCGAGCAGAGGAACGGAGGTCCCAGGAGTTGTTGAGGATGGCCTACAACTCTGTGTGTGTGAAGCAGGGTATGTTTAAAATTACACTTATATGTTTTTAGAGTGAGTAATGTGCGCTTGCAAGTTCATTACAAGAACTAATTACCTGTAATATATATATAGTAATTGATTTATCATTCATATTGTTTAGGTGTGCATTTCCACCACGTCGCGCAGCACTTCCCTCTCCACCACCTTGACTTGTGGGCCAGAGACAACGTAAGTAAAGTTTTGTTTCCAGTAAAAGAGTGTACATTTGGGAGACATACTGTGTAGTCTAGTGTAAATAATTAGTTATTGCCAATGTATGATAGTAACATTTTTGTACTGTGGTATTTTCAGACTCACCTGAGCGACAACGCGGGGATGCCTATCCTCGCGTACCTCCTTTGGCAGGCAGCCGTGAGGCAGCTTGCTGAGCCGGAGGCAGAGCCACCTGCTAAGCCTGTGCCCAGCTCTCCGTACCTCCCCCGGTTTGCCACCCGGGTGGTTGTTGTGGGGGAGGAACGGCAGCCTCGCCCTGAAGCCAACCCGGACGGTTGGCTGACAATTGTGAAAGGGCAGAAGGTAATATATTTTTGATATATGGATCGTTGCTTAGGAAATGGATATATACTGGGCTGTCATCTCAATCTGTGTCGCTACATTCTTGTGTAACACAACCATTTGTCTTTGCCATTATACAGCGCAGTCTGCCTGAGGCTGAGCTGGACCAGCAGGTGGCCCACAAGATGGTATGTATTGATACATGATCTCAATCAAGTCCAGAAGTTTGCTGGTTTTATGCAGTGGCAATTGACAGTAGTCTATCATTGTCATTTTACAGGTGGAGCTGAAGGAGTGCTTCATTCCACTCACTCCTGTGCGATTCAGCCCGTCCATCTTGGCTCTCGTGGAGAAGACCAGCCCCTCTGTTCTCCCTTCTCCTCAGGAGACGACTTCTGCTCCTGTGCAGGTAATTCACATGCATTCTTTCTACCCTCTTGTTGTCATGGCTTGTGTTTACATTCATCATCGGTGTTATATCTGAATAAATGTATTTATGTAATTGTCATGGCTTGTGTTTACATTCATCATCGGTGTTACATCTGAACAAATGTATTTATGTAAAATGGAACATTGCAGTAAAATGTTTATTTGTGTTTTGACATTAGAAGCGCAGGACGGTTCCTGCGCGGAGAAGGCTGCCAAGAGAACAGGTTAGTATTATTTGTGGTTTTGTTTGATAGTATGACAACATATTTAGTACATATGGCTTTATTCCTGTCTACATATGTGTTGTATGTTTATGTTATTAATGTTTTTTTTTTTTTTTTAAACTCCTTCTGCAGGTGCACACAGCCGTGTCACATGGGGCGGTTTCTCGCGATCTCGCGATCACTCCAGTGCCAGTGGCACAGGAGGTTTGTACTTTGGTTTTTCTTGAATTATATCAGGAGGTTTTATTTGGACGTAGCTTAATTTGCTGTTTATACATATTTGAAGTGCTTATTATTAACATTTGATCTGTTTTTTCATGTAGGTGGAATGTGTAGATGTGGAGGTGTGTTTCTTGGCATCACCTACCAGTGCAGTGCCCACGACTGCGATGGATCAGGTTTGTGAAGTGATTTGTTTTTAGAGCATCATCATATGATGTGATAAATGACCATAAAGCACACTGAGTTTACCGGTATTTGGTCATCAAATATTCATTGACATGCTTGTTATGTTGTAGGATGAGGCCACACAGGGTGTTGTGGACCTGCCGTTGGAGCCAGGACCCAGGAGCGTGGTGGTGACAACTCGTGTGGGAGATGAGGTTTGTTCATTTAATTGTTAACAACCATTTATCATAGTTGGTGATAACATGTATTTCAATCCTTCTTTCAAGGATCAAATCTTGTTTACCTTATTATACTGTTAACATTTTCTTCAAGTAAATTAAATCTGTTTTATCTTTTACAGCCACCACCAGGACAACTGAGCCCAACCCCAGGAGTGAATGCAGTTGCGGACGGACCTGGATTTCCACAACTGAGCCCAACTCCAGGAGTGGACGCAGTTGTTGACGGACCTGGACAGCGCACGGACAGTGCAATCAAGTATGTGGGATGTCCTCGTTCGTTAGTAGAGAAATGTGTTCAAGGTTCTTTTCATCAGGGAAATCCTGTGTTGCACAACCCCGGTGTTCAGTGCATGGCTGTAGCGTTAGTCAGCTTTGCTAAACACAGTGTTCATAGTGTCTTTCAGTGGGAGAGGAAAGATTTGGACACTGTTGTGTTTTTAGGGGATGATTTGTATTCGTTTGTGTGTGGTAGTAACGCGGACGAGGATGTGCCTAGGTTGTTGTGCGTTCCCGAGTTGCCCCGTCAGTATGTCGTCGATGGGCAGAATTTGGCTTTTGATTATGGTGAGTGGGTGACAGGGACAGTGGGCGTGGGTCAGGGAGAGCTCAGTGATGCAGGTGTGGGTATGTCATTGAGGAAAGGGCTAGAGTACATGCTTGGCAAATACAGCACGTGTTTTCTGACGTTGGCGAGCAGTACTTGTGCTGTTATTTGTGAGCATGGTCGTTACGCGATAGTTGATTCACATGCACGTAATGCATGTGGAATGGTAGACGTAGGTGGGAAAAGTGTTGTTGTACATTTGGCATCACTTGAGGATCTTTGCAGCTATGTAGGGCACTTATCTGTTTCACTTGGTGCTGAACACAGGCCTTTTGAGATTGCTGCTGTTTCTGTGACTATTCCTGTCACAGATGACCACACATCAGAGTGTTTGTCTGATCACGTGGTGTGCGTTGATAGCACAGAGTCCGCTTCAGGAGTAGACAGCAGTAGTTTTAAGCGTAAGAGATCTGCTGTTTCTGTGACTATTCCTGTCACAGATGACGACATTTCAGAGTGCTCGTCTGATCATGTGATCTGTGTTGGTAGCACAGAGTCCGCTTCAGGGGTAGGTAGCAGGCGTTTTAAGCGCAAGAGATCTGCTGTTTCTGTGACTATTCCTGTCACAGATGACCAACATTCAGAGTGTTTGTCTGATCACGTGGTGTGTGTTGATGGCACGGAGTCCGCTTCATGGGTAGATGGCAGTACTTTTAAGCGGAACAGATCCGATGTAAACTTTACTTCAAAAAAGAGGAAAAGTTCTGACACCACAGGTGTCAATGCAGATGTAGAGTTTATTTGTGATGTTTCTTCAAAGGGGTTGCAGTTTGATCCCATTGATCTCAAAGTCGCACAAGCGTTGTGCAAACAGTTAAATGTTGACTTTGAGAAACAGAACAGAGAGATGTGTTTATCGGCTGGCACGTTGGGAACTCCTTGCTTGAGTGACACCATTGTAGCCGATGGTAATTGTTTCTTTCGCGCCGTGGCTCAAGCTGTGTCTGGTACACAAAAAAGTCACGTTAAATTAAGGCGTGCTGTTGTTAGACATATCGAAAAGAATGCAGTCCAGTATAGGAGCTTCTTACGATCGCAGTATTCTTCTGTAGATCAATATCTCGATGCATCACGCATGAGGTATGTTGGTAGTTGGGCTACTGAAATGGAAATACAAGCCACTGCCGATTTCTTAGGTGTTAACGTTTACACTTATTATAATGATCGCTGGCTTGTTTATTCATGTCAAAATAATGCCATTTCTAAGCAAGGCATCTACTTACAACATGTCAATGGATGTCATTATGAAGTTGTCGTGTGTGTTAATCAGCCTCAGCTGCAGACCTGTTACGGTCTCTGCAAAGGTGACACTGATCACCTCAGAGGTAAACGACAACGTGCGGTTAGAAATGTAATGCAAAGTCCAGAGCCAAAGAAAAGCAAAATCACTGATTGTGTCAGTGATTGTTGCGTAGATGGCCCGTGCATAAGCACTGCCATAACAGATTTTAACACTCAGGATGTAGTTATGGACGACATGGTTACATGTAAATACCAGCCCTTGCGTTATAACATGTCACGTGATCTATGTGAGATGTTGAATATTGATTTGGTTAAGCCGTTCAAAAATGAAGGCGATGTACATGGTTCTGCGGGCAATCTTTGTAAGACGGAAAAAGTGGTTGATGATGGTAGTTCTTTCTTTAGAGCTGTGTGTCATGCAATTAGTGGATCTCAAAAGGCTCATCGCAAGTTGCGCCTCTTTGTAGTGAAGTATATGCATGATAACAATGACATTCATATGCAGTTGATAGGTGAAGCATACAACACTGTAGCCGAGTATATTGAAAATGTAAAAATGAAGTATGTTGGTACCTGCATTTCAAAAGTTGAAATTCAAGCAACAGCCAATGCTTTGGGTGTAGATGTACTTATATTTAGTGCAGGGAAGTGGATAGGTTATTTTCCAAAAACAAAAAAGCAGACAGGTGAGGCCATTTATCTTTCTAAATGTGGTGAGAATAATTTCGAGGCGGTTAGTTGTGTTCAGGACAGCGTTAAAAATAGCTGCTTTGAGTTATGTAAAGATGTTAAAGTAGACACACAGTATATGGCCAAAAGGCCCTGTAAACAGGATGAGAGTAAAACAAGTAGTGTAAAATCTAACATTAATTACTTTTTTTTTCTAAATATTTAAAAACCAAAAAGCATGCCCAACATAGAATAAAATATCAAAGCAATGTGTTGCTCAGAGAGAAGAAAAAACAACTTTTAAAAACAAAATACAAAGTAGATGATGTTCATAGGGAGAAAATTAAACAACTTTCAAAAACAAAATATAAAGATGATATGTATAGAGAGAAAATGATAAACCAGTATAAAAGAAAATATAAACAAGATGATTTGTATAGAGAGAAAATGATAAACCAGTATAAAAGAAAATATTACTGTACAGTGAACCCTCGTTTATCGCGGGGGATACTTTCCAAAAATAACCCGCAATAAACGAAATCCGCGAAGTGAGTTTTACAATTATTATACATGTTTTAAGGCCGTAAAACCCCTAACCACACACTTTTATACACCCTTTTACACACATTTTGTACAGTACTCCCTTAAACAGGACGCAGAACACATGTGCGGTTCTCCCTAGCCAATCAGGACGCAGAACACAATGCGCGTTCATACTGTACAGTACGCTGTAAAAAAAAAAGCATGCAAAATGACACTGAAAAAAATCCACGAAACAGCGAGTCCGCGAAAAGTGTACTGCGATATAGCGAGGGATCACTGTACTTTGGTCATACCAGTATTAGTTTATTATTTTGTAAATATTCATGAAAAGATCAGATTTGTGAATGTGTAGTATACATTTAGAAAAAAATGACTAAAATTACACACTCTACCTTTTTAAGATTGTATTTCTATTAACTTGCTAATTGTTCTTTTTCTTTCTTTCGTTCGTTTTAGGTGTGATGTGTGAATGGGCGTATGGGTGTGCAAAGTGTGTGGATTGTCTGTAGTAAGTAGATTTGAATTGCTTAAACATTGCAAGCTCAAAAATAGCCACTATGTGGACAGGTTCAGACATCCTTGCCCATATTCTAAGTGTCCTTGCACATTTAGGCTCTGGAATAGTCTCTTGAGGACATGTGTATCATAGTCACAAAACTCAAAATTCTCTGAAGACCTCAACCTTATCTAAATTTTGTTGTCAGCTGTGTACTATTCAGGAACTTACAAATGAGCATGAATATATTGGCCATGTAAATGAACATTTGCGGAAACATGAAACTGTGACATGCATGTTTAAAGGCTGTGAGTTTAAGACTAACATTTACAATACATTTCACACACATAAATATCGAAAGCACAAGTCCTATACTTTAAGTGATTTTAAAGCTGAGGTTGTCACTGTATTTGGTGGTCTCCAAAACACTTCTGTCAGTGATGTTGCCTCTTGTGCTGCAGACTCAGATGTAGAATCTGAAACTGATTTTGCTGCATATGGTTTATCCAGCATTGAAAATCTTCCTGAGGTTATTGAGCAGAACATAAGTTCAGTTATATCAAAGTTGGAACATATTTTGTTTGTTCCAGCAACAGCCATTAATCAAAGACCTGCATCGACGTCACTGTGGACCCACACCAGTATGCATACAGGAAGAATCGATCCACAGAGGATGCCATTTCTTCTGTGGTCCACACAGCCCTCACCCACTTAGAGAATAAGGACTCCTATGTTTGCCTGCTCTTTGTGGACTTCACGTCTGCATTCAACACCATCAGACCACAGACTCTGGTTCAGAAACTGATCACACTCGGACTGAGCTCTACCCTCTGCAACTGGGTCTTGGACTTTCTAACGGAAAGGCCGCAGTCTGTGAAGATCCATGACGTCTCCTCCTACACCATCACCCTCAGCACAGGCTCCCCCCAGGGTTGTGTGCTGAGCCCCTTCTGTTCACTCTGCTCACACACGACTGCTCAGCGAGACATCTGAGCTGTTTAATCGTGAAGTTCGCGGATGACACAGCTGTGGTTGGACGAATCGCTAACAACGACGAGTCTGACTACAGGCAGGAAGTGGAACACCCGGAGGGTTGGTGCAGAGTAAAAAACCTCTGCATCAACGTGAAGAAGACCAAGGAGATGATCGTGGACTTCAGAAGGGGCAGACATCTCCCCCCTCCCCTGCACATCGGAGGGACAGCGGTGGAAGTGGTCTCCAGCTTCAGGTACCTGGGCGTGCACATCTCAAACAACCTCACCTGGAGCACCAACACTTCCTATCTGGTTAGGAAGGCACACCAGCGCCTCTACTTCCTCAGGAGGCTGCGGCGTGCTGGACTGGGGAGCTCAGTCCTGACCTCCTTCTACAGATGTGTGGTGGAAAGCGTCATGTGCTCCTGCATCACCGTGTGGCACGGCAACTGCTCTGCAGCAGAGAAGAAGGCTCTGCAGAGGGTGGTTAAAGCTGCACAGAGGACTTCTTCCCAGAAGCTGTGAGACTGTTGAACCCCTGTAGCCTGTAATATATATATATATATATATATATATATATATATATATATATATATATATATAATATATATATATATATATATATATATATATATTTTTTTTTTTTTATATTTATATCTGATATCTGTCAGGGATCTGGACAGACGAGGACCACACGAGCAATACGTTTGAATAGTTTATTGAAGGGTTTGGGGAATGGGAGTGAGTGTGTGTGTGTGTGTGTGTGTGTGTGTGTGTGTGTGTGTGTGTGTGTGTGTGTGTGTGTGTGTGTGTGTGTGTGTGTGTGTGTGTGTGTGTGTGTGTGTGTGTGTGTGTGTCCCAGCGGCTGGAAGTCCTGGGGGAACACACACACACACAGCAGGAGAGGAGTGGCAGGGCAAAACTTCCAGGGCAGTAGTACCGTCAGGGCAAGGCAGAATCGTGGTCATAAAGGCAGAAGGCAGGTCAAGTTACCGGGGTTGTAGAGCAGAGGGTGGTCGGGCAGGTCCGGGATCACAGATAGGAGTCAGCGTAGTAGCAGGTAGGAAAGGCGCAGGCTTAGCAGACGATCTGACAATGTGTGCTGGGAAACAGGGCTCTTTATACAAGGCATGGTTAGCAGGAGATGAGGAGCAGCTGGCTGGTTAACGAGGGAGTGGCAGCAGAGACAGGTGAGAGTAATCAGCAGATAATTAGTGCTCCTACCAGGCAGAGGGAGAGGGAGCTCACGACAATATCAGGCTGCTCCGGGACCAGGGGAAAACAATTTTGTTTCATCCCATGTTTACATGTGTTGTAATGACAATAAAACTCCTTGAATCCTTGAATCCTTAATGATTACTTGGTGAATGGCAATTATTTGTTAAGCTCATCATCTGTTCCGATCACCTTTAACAGCCTGTCTAAAGTTCTTACTAATCATAATGTTACAGTTAGTGAGAGAGTTGTCAAAGAACTTTCTGAAGTAGTGTGCAAGTCTAATCCATTAACCAGAGCATTTTGCTTAAGACGGTCCTCTTGCGACAGCTTACAAAAGAAAACAATATTATGAACATTTTAATGTGGTGAACCCAGTCGAGTACATCCTTGATCCTAAGGCCAATAGGACATTTCAATATATTCCCATTTTACCCTCTTTACAGCATCTTTTAAATAAATCTGACATTTAAAAAAGTGTTTTACAAGTCCATCAATCACAGCAAAATTCGTCAAGTGTGCAATTCAGGTCAATAAGAGATGGGTCTCATCACAAGAATAATGTATTTTTCAGTGATGGGGATTTAAAGTGATCAATTTCATTGTATGCTGACGATTTTGAACTTTGTAATCTGTTGGGTACATCCAGAAAAACCCACAAATTTACTGGAATATACTGGATTTTGAACAATTTGCCTCCTGGATCCCATTCTGCTCTCACTTCAATCTACTTGGCAGTTTTATGTAAGGCCAGTGATGTAAAAGAGTATGGTTATGGGAAAATTTTAGAGCCTCTTGTACATGATTTGATTGTTTTAGAAGAGCATGGTGTTTTTGTTTCAGGTGTTGGGGAGTTTGTTAAAGGCACAGTGCAGTCAGTGATAGCTGACAATTTAGGAGCCCACGGAATAGCAGGCTTCACTAAAAGCTTTTCAGGAGTCTACTTTTGCCGGTTTTGCACAGGTAAGCGTGCAGACATACAGTTTGAGGCTGTTCAGTCAGGTCATTTTAACATTAGGACGAAAGAGGAACACGACACACGTAACATTTGCCAGGGAGAACGCAACCATTTGTTGTGGAGTAAAACAATAGTGTACAATAACTAAGAATTTATCAAATTTTCATGTCACTCAGGGCTACCCTCCTGATATAGTTCATGATTTATTTGAGGGAGTTGTGCCACTCGAGATTGCCCTCTGCATTGATACATTCATTTCCAAGAAGTATCTATCTCTTAACTCCCTTAATGAATTAATCCTGAACTTTCCGTATAAGTGGGGAGATAGAACTAATAAACCTCATACTATACCACACAGTTATGCTTCTAGAAAAACAATAGGAGGTAACGCTCATGAATATTTGCTGAGGTTGTTCCCATTTATCATTGGAGACTTGATACCAGAATCAGAGCCTGCCTGGCTTATTTTGCTTGATTTAAAAGAAATCACTGAACTTTCTGTTGCCCATCGTCATAATAGAGAGACTGTTGCCTATCTAGAATGCAAAATCACAGAACACAGAGACAGATACTTGGAGCTTTTTCCGGCAAAGGTCCTTCCGAAACACCATTATATTGAACACTATCCGCACCTGATTGAATGTTTTGGGCCTCTAGTGGGGCAGTGGACCATGAGATTCGAGGCGAAGCATAGCTTCTTCAAGCAAGTTGCAAGGCATACAAATTGTTTCAAAAACATACCGCTCACATTAGCAGTCGAACATCAGTAAATTATTGCATATCATATCAGTTTTTGTCACCTTAAGACTGTAGAAGTTGAAAATGTTTCTGTGTTTCCTGTGGATGTATTGAATGCAGAAGTACTGACAAGCCTGAGGCAGAAATACCCTGAAATAAATGAGGTCCATCTGACTAAAAAAAACACATTTAAAGGAAATACTTACAGAACTGGCATGCTGATTCCTTATGGTTCAACTGGTGGCCTGCCCGAATTTGCCGAGATTGTCCAAATATGTGTTGTGAAAGACAGGTTGAGCTTTGTTGTGAAAATATTGTGTGCATGGTACCATGAACACTTTAGAGCTTATCAATTGATTATGTGTCCCATAAGAGAGGTTGCCCTCGTGGATTTGGAAGACCTCGCTGATGGTTTACCCCTCTGCGAGTACACTGTAGGAGGTACCCACTGCTTGAACACTTGACCTATGCATAAACCAAAGTAAAACAACGTTAAAGGGAAATTCCGGCCAATTTCAACATGCAGTTGGATTGCTCATGCTACCCATGACTTGTCAGTAACTGATGTCTCGTAATTTTTTTGGTTCCAAGATTCTGGCCAGCTAACTGGGGGCACAGTTTGTTTACAGTGTTTGAAATGTCTTAACATAGTCCAAATATCACTTTTGTGATATTTAAATATCACTATGTAAACACATCATGCCCCCAGCTAGTCAGAATCTCGGAAAGGGCTGAACAAAAGCTGACGCGTCTTTGGGTACTGACAAGTCGAGGGTAGCGTGAGCAATACAACTGCATGTTGAAATTGGCCGGAATTTCCCTTTAAGTTGTTGTGGCTATACCTTAAACTCATTGTCACTATACTATACCTTAAACATAAGAACTGCTGTACACTTTAGTAGTAGAAAACGCATCTACTCGAAATAGAAAACACATTGGGTAAATGAACATGCATACAGCACACACCTCAAAACACTTACTTTTGAAACTGAATACTATTTTGCCAGTTACAGAAACACCAGTTGTTTTATTTTCATTCTTATTTTGATTGCCTGCATGTTAAATTTCTCTTCTGAGCTGCTATTTTGTTATTTGAGTGTAAGGTTTCAAAATTAGTTTTGAAGTTGTAGAATACTGATAGACAAAATGGGGGCTAATCTGATCACTTGCGGAGGGCATTGATTGACTTACTATAAAAAACTAGGCTGCGACATGCCACCAAATTGGACAGACAAGATGACAGTTGATGGTAGCTTTTTGTCCCCATCACTGTGTTTGTTAACACATTTGGTAGAAATGGGTTGTGTCACTTTCAATACACAACCATGTAACAAGCAAGCACTTGAGCTTGTTGACTGAATGTCATTTTGATGTCAGCATGTCAACTGCTATTCTGTATCAGTTGAAACATACAGTATATAATGAAGGAAACTTGCAGTGTGGTTTTTTGTGATTGTATTCATGTCATTTACCAATGTTTCTAAAATCGAGGACTATTGGTTAATGACATAAACAATCGCAAAACACCACATTGCAAATATTTTTCACTGATGTAAATTTGCAGTTGACATAACTTGACATCATTTTCAGTCAACATGCTCAAGTGACGGACTGAAAGTGTTGCAGTGTTGTGACATATTTAAAGTGACAACCATTTCTACAAAGTGTCATTTTCATATTATGGAGCTACTGTCATCATGTCTGTCCAATTTGGTAGCATGTCTCAACCTGGGCTTTGCAGGAAGTCAGTCAATGCCATTGGCAAGTGATGTTAGCCCCCATCTTGTAATTTCTGTAAAACATTTCTTCCAGCACCTTAAACTTTCTAACTATGTGATCTTACCTTCCAAAACGACAAAAGATGGCATGTCCTGTCAGCTTGAAGATATTTTTCAATGAAGATGATGCCAGGAAAATTACACTCACATCAGGGCTGCCGAATTCTGTGGAGGACCTTGGCTCCGAAATAAAGACCATCTTTGGACTCTCTCAACAGTTGATGAAAATAGCTCCTGCATTCCTGTCAGTCCAACACCTTGCAGCACCAGTACGCCTGTACACTTGGCCACATCACCTTGCAGTTCTGGGACTTCAGGAAACTCCTACAGTTCTCCATCCCAGTGCAGTTTTTCCTTTGACCGTTCACTTAGCAGTGCAGACACACCCACATCTTGGATCCAGTTCCACAACCAAGAACCTCTTGGCCTTCCCTCCTCATTGTTCCCCGCTTTTCATATTGTGCTGAAGTTCAGCTGGAGGCAGCAAATGCAGAATTTAGGGCCCATGGCACTCTTCTTAACCCTCCACCAAAGCTGAGAATGGATATCCTTGAAGGCATGGCTGAAGAGATATTCAAATTCACTGCCTATCCTCATGATTCACAAATTGAAGAGGCTGCAGAAGTCTTGGTGCAAAAACATCCATGCTTGCGGCAAAGGGGAAGCCATGCCGGTCATGAGGGATGGAAACTGTATTTGAAGACAAAGATTGCCAATTTTCATACAAAGCTTTCCAAGATTGGGCTGGCTGAGGTCACTGTTAACTCCTTGAAGAACAAGTGCAAAGGTGAAGAGAAGGCAGCTGCAAACATTAAAAAACCAAAAAAAGCTGAGGTGAACTTCTTCCCATCCCTTCCTAGTGGTGAAACAACAGAGAGCCTAGGAGACGAAAGGGTGGCCCTGTTAACGGAAGTTAAAAAAAGAAACAACGAAGCTGTGATCAAACAAAAGATGCACAAGACCTTTTCATACAGGCGCAAAGAGGTTGTCCAAGATGCTCCAGCAGTCTACGACTTTGTGAGCAGATGGCCTGCGTTGTTCACAGTGAGTGAAGTAAGTATGTTACATTTATTATGTTATTATTGTAGATATTTGATTTTTTTTTTTTTCGTGGTCCAAGGGTATTTAAAGGTAATCTATTTTTTTTTTTTTTTTTGTGCTCATATTTAGCACAAATTAAATTGCTTGTTTAAACCATGTCAGGCCCAGTTGTGTTATGCTGCCTGTCTGTCCTGTCCATGTAATTTTCTTCTAATGTGACTTTGACAGATCAATGCAGAATTCATGCGTCTGACAACTGTGCCACTTTCTGGCAAGTTCCTGGGACAACTTGACAGATACAGTGAGGGCTTGAAGAAGGTGTTCAAGGAGAAGGGAGGCGCTGCAGGAAGGAAGATAAGGTTACTCATGGCTCCAACAGCTAAAGCAAATATTGGCTTTCATTGTACACAATCTAATGAACTGGGGTATAGGTGTGTAAGAAGAAGGACTCTCCACTTCTTAGCGTTATTCTCACTGTTGTAAAGATTCTCTGAATTATAAACATTTGCGCTGTTCACAAACTGTCTGCTCTGCGACAAGGAGCAAACATGTGACATTTGGCACCTGCACACTATTAACATAGCGGCAATGGTGGCCATTCACTACACACTACCCGCTGGCTCGGCTCCAGGGTGGCACGGTACACAAAAGTCACGATACCTCGGTTCAGACCTTACGGTTCGGTACATTTTCGGTACAGTGCAGGAAAAAAAAAAACATAACCAAAAAGGCTATCCTCAAAGGCTGTTTTTATTGTGCAAATCTCAAGCTGAGGTAGCTGCAAATTCCTGAAGTAAAACAATAAGAACACAAAGTAATTTACATGCATGCATCTCCATCCACTCTGAAAGTTCTTGACACAGTTTGTCATAGTGCTATACGTTTTATTACTGGTGACCTTTTTAGAACACATCACTGTAAACTATATGAGAGTGTAGGGTGGTCCTCTCTCCATGAGAGGAGGGAAAGACATTGCCTCCTTTTCATTTACAAAGCACTACAAGGCAAATTACCATCATACCTCACTTCTTTTACATTTTAGACACTGCACATATAGCACAAGGTCACAAGGTTTTATAACACTAGAAACACCCCAAATAAGATCATTGGCTGGCAAATTAGCTTTTCAGTTTTATGCACCCACTAAATGGAACCATCTGCAAGAGACACTGAAATTAGACAAACGTGTGTCCGTAGCCATTTTAAAGTTTTAATACATGGTATGGGAAATATACAGTGTTCTTGCTTTAACTGATTTATTTCTAACTGATCTTGCTTTAAACTGTTTTAAACTGTGTTTTTGATCTTGTTTTACCTGGTTTTAACTTGATCTTGTTTTAACTGTTAACGGTCAACCGTTTGGGCTATTTATTGTATATTGTTTGTGTTTGTTGTGATCAGGGCATTGCTGTAAAAGAGCAATTTGCTCAGTCAAGGTTTCCCTGAATAAAGAACGGAAATAAAACGTTTTCATATGCTGGTATCAGTGTTAATTTTGTCACCCATTTTTCAATTTAATCTTAGTCTTGTTTCAAAGTTCATTCGTAGTCTTAGTCACTTTCAGTCTTTCACAAATCAGTTTTGTTAGTCATATTTTAGTCGACTAAAATCTGAATTTTAGTCTAGTTTTAGTCAAATGTGAACACAGGGTATTTTAGTCCAGTTTTAGTCAAAACATTTTAGTGTTCTTCTATTTATTTCAGGAATAACATATTGATTAAATGTCTTGATTGAATTGAATGAATTCCTCTTCAATGCAACTTTGCTAAGTGTCTTGGCTGTTGTTTCAATACACACTTAATATGCACTTGATTTCATTTTTTAATCTACTAATAGCAGGTACACCCTATTATAACATGTTCTGTCATCTTCTACATGCAATTGTTAAATTTCAATTTAAATAAATAGATTTTATGCCAGTTGCATCTACTAAAATGTTAAAATTAAGATGAGTCCATCACTGTTAGTGTTTAGCCTGGGTCAAATTCTATCGAGCCCGGGCCGGGTCGCGCCTGACTTCTAAGGCCCGTTTCATGCTCTGGATTGCGCTGTCCGTACGCCGTGTTTCTCCTGCATGCTGTTTGTTTCCAGTCACAGGTGCGAGAGCAGCCAGAGGATTTCAAACGTGTGGCCGTGACGTTGCTACAGTAAAAGAAGTGCTGGCACAAACACATGACAGCAGGACTGGACTTTCTAGACGAAAACAAGAAAGACGTTTTTGTTTATTTTTTATTTCTTGCATGACATTTTCGTCTCGTTTTTATTTGTCAAACAAAAACGCACATTGGTACATTTTTCATCAGTGTTTTTAGAACATTGTGTCGTCTCGTCATCGTCAAGGGAAAAAGGCTCTTTGATGAACATATTTCGTCTTGTCTCGTCTGACGAAATTAACACTGATCCCACACCATGGTTCGTGTAATTCCTGTGCGCCCGAGTCACTCGCCATACTCACAACCACAACTAACCTACCAGAGGTTGTATTTGAAGGCGGAGTTCGAAGAGCTAGAGTAGACCAATCAGAGTTTGGATCTGCAAGGTTAAATGTGTCCTGAAAGAACTCCCTCGTGAAACGATAGTTTTGCGTTCAGTTCAACATCAAACTTTTGTACCGTGTCTTCTCCGTGAAAATGCGCGTACCGAACCGTGATGGTTCAATACAAATACATGTACCGTGCCACCCCTACTTGCGCTAAAGTGATTGTTGTGATGAGACTAACATGCACATGTTACAGATAAGGTTAATAATTGCAGTTTAATTTTCCTTTTTTGCAGAGTGAGCGCATTGAAGTCACAAGGGACTGCATACTTCAGAGCCTCTGTGCATACTTAAACGAGGACTGCTCCTCTCTGATTAAAGAGTACTGACGTTTTTGAAATTTATATTTCAATAAAAGAAAACAATTCAATAAATGAAAATGATGGAATGTTTTTCCACTATCAGGACTACAGTGGTGAAGAAGCCCAGAGGCAGATTTCGCAGACCACCATGGGCATCTACGTGATTCGCAAGGAAGGTGCTGATGACGCGGAGGAGCCAGAGACTGTTGGGGTGGTGATCGAGGGTGTGGAGCTGTTCAGTGAAGTCAGAAGCATCTCTTATGGATGGGTTATGCTATTTGGACTCATTTACACCCTCAGTCTCAACTATCCACAGGAGCTCAAATACACATTTGAGTTCATCCAGAAGTTGAAAAAATTAAAAATCCATTTGCACTAATAGCTGTAGATCCTGTGTTTTGTATGCACATTTCCTTTTGTCATGTTTGTTGTTACATATGTCAGTTTTAAAATACAGTCAAGTGTTTTGGATTCTGCTTTGTGGTTTTTGGAGGTATAAAACAAGATGTAACATGCCTTTTGATGTAGGTTGATATGTCTCCACATTAACTTTATATGATAATTACATGTAAGGTTTATTTGAACGTTCCCTTAAGCTTTATTCAGCATTAACATTCAGGCATGTGAATAATTGACCTTAAAAAATAGACTTTAAGTAATTTACTCACATAAACTTTAAGTGAAATTCCACCTAAACATTGAGTCCATTTGTCCACGTACAATTTATTTAAGAATTTCCATAACCATTATGTAACTTATTTACATTCCCTTAACATGGTTTAACATGTACCATAAGGCTCGGCATTTACTTAAAGTTTATGTGATTGAATTACATGAAAAATTGTCATGTGATTAAATTACATAAAGTCTATTTTTTAGGGTCAATTCTTTTTTTGAGTGCACACTGCCTCAAGATGTTACTACGCCTCTGCCACTCCTCCCTCCAGGGGTTAATTGTCCTGTCCCCAGTCTGTGTGTGTGATTGTTTCAGGTGTGCTGGAGGCAGAGTAGAGCAGGAACCACCAGCTGCACCCAATCCTGCAATCATCCTGCAACCTACTTATACTCAGCCCTGCCACGACCACGCTGCCAGATCGGAGCCACTGATCCGTTAGTACTGCGCATCAAGCCCACAGATATTGTTCTGATGGTTTTTTCTGTGCTGACTTTTTGTGATCTCCCCTGTAGATTGTAGCCTGCTCTGCTCAGCTCTCCAGCCCTTGACTTCCTGACCTGTTGCCCTCGCCTGCTCCACCAAGCCCTGCTCTGGATCCAGCCTCCTGGGGAGACTCTGCCTGTGTCATCCCTGTCCGGGCCCTGACCAAACCTGCCTTAAAAACAATAAACTAGTTTAACTTCATCCATCTGCTTCCCTTGTGTGTCCGCATCTGGGTTAATAGTCCAGCTAGCCCTTAACATGAAAACCTTAATGTCAGCATTGGTCATTAAATAAATTCCATACACACTCTGGAAATACATAAAATGATTTCATTATAAAAATCGTTTTAATTAATCATTTATAACATACATAGGAATACAATAAACAGTGAATATTTTTTTCTTTTTTTGGTACACGTACAGGTTTTTTTTCACAAGGACCACAGGTCTCTTCTTACACGGGACTCACACCGAACGCGGAACGGCAGCGGAACGGCAGCGGAGCGAGCCGGCCGTATTCACGCAAGATCACGCGAGAATCCTGGACATACCCGAGACCCCGCGATAAACTGTGTATAAAGAAAACAACAACAACAAACAGCTGACTTTGCTTCTCCGACGTGGAGGAGATTATAAAAAGCATCTGTTGTGTCATAAAGGATTGTGTGTTGTTCCACTTCAACAATTAGTCTCGTTGAGACCCTTTGATCGATCTTTGGTCACCTGGTGCCACCGGTCGTGACGTAACGTTGATGTGAAGTTGTAAAAAGCTACATGAACAGCGCATTGTGTTTTATTTTGAAAGGGGGCGGAAGTTTATTACGTTGATTCTATGTCGGATTTCCTGTCTGGTGCACAGTGCTCTGTTCAAATTTGCAAGGTTTAGCCGCGGCTCGCGGAAAAAATAGAAATCCTGCGGAAAGCTCGCACCGTGGCGCGGAGAGTCGCTTCTGATCCGCGCCCGGTGTGAGTGCTCTCATTGACTAGACTGGATTCTATTTGCTACGGTGACCGCGGCGGTGCCGTTCCGCTTCCGTTCCGCGTCCGGTGTGAGTTGGCCTTTAGCAGGAGCAGCAGCAGCACTCTCTGTCTCCTGAACTGCCAGGCAGACAAACAGATCCCTGATCTGCTTAGCCCTCCTCAAGTTTTTATGCAACACATAAAAACGCTCCTGCGTGCTGGCACTGTGACACATAAAATTCGAGAGGTTCTCCCGAGCCTCAGCGGCATGCCTCTCGAAGTTCTACGTGAAAGATAATGAGGCTTGTATCAGTATAAAATCACACACATTGAACTGATGTGTTTTGTGTTTTTGATACTCACATATGTGGACACAGTGGTCCTAATGTCCATTAGAGATGGGGTTCCCTTCAGCCCCATCTCAGCCCAGGCCATCGAAAGTATCGGATGATGTCCTTCGCCTCTCCGCGGCCCAAAGATGAAAAGAAGTAAGGGTTGTTCGGGACGGTCCTGTTGCGGAGGCGGAGTGTTCCATGACCTGCAGAAGACAAAGTATGACAGAAAGCAGAGAGGTCATCCATTTATTACTCATCTTTGATGGAGGAAAAGACCCAAAGAGATTATAATGATACTCACGTTGATGAGGTAGCCCCTTTCGTCATCCCCGACGGCCTCCTTTACGTGCATCCGCGTCAGGACACCAGTGCGGTGGAGGACAGGTAGGCCGCCAGGTAGCCAAAAAATCTGTACTGCGTCCTCGGGTCCCGCGGCGGTGCCTTCTCGATGTCCTCTGGAACGAGAGTTAAAGAGAGAAGAGAACAATAAGATTTGGAACTTTTATGGTACTGCAAAAAAAAAAAAAAAGAGGCGCGTGAGCGAGGGAGAGACATTACGGACTCACCCAGCAGAGAAGGCATCTTTACCCGGGCCAACGCCTGGCACCTGGCCAGTTCCTCCCGCGGCACCAGCTTCATCCCCTTAGCCTGCTTTATCAGGGCCTGGTGCCCAAGGACAGTCCTGTTCAGTCCTGCTCATCTTCCTCCTCGTAAGATGAGGAAGACAGCTCGGGCTTCCCATGAGCTTGCAACTTTCGTACAAACACACGCATACACATGAAATATAAAACTGAACTGTTAACATGAACAAACACACACAAATGTCAAATACTACAAACTGCAAAAAACTCCCCAAAACTTTTTTTGTGTGTGTGTGTGTGTTTAAACACACTACAGTTTCTTCAAGACCACCACAGGTCTACGTTTCCGGTCGTTGGGGGACAGGCCGACCTTCTTCTTCACTTTTTCCGCCATCAGGTTGATGGCGGCAACCATCTTCCTCTGTGTTCACTTCAGAATGAAGAGCATAAACAAAATTAAAGCTGCAAGCAGCGATGGTCGGGCCCTCGCACATGCGCGCACGTCGAAATGTGCGCACGTCGAAATGTGCATAATATTGGTCTTTATAATATTGGACTGAATAACCACAAAAAGGCTAACTGCTAGTTAGTCTTGAGCTGTATTTGGCATTCTGTTTCACTATGGATTCTTTATCTCTGCTGAGTCAAATATGGATCTATGTCTATGCTAACCTTTCATGGGATAATAGAGTTGTACATCATAGGGTGAGCTGTATGTGTCAACGGAGGCACAGAGAGAGAATTTCTATAATATTCTACTAACAATAATAATAATAATATAAATGTTCTGAAATCCTAACCACTTATGTACTCCATACAATAAATATAACAGCTTAATATAAATATGTTATGATATACTAAGCACTTATGTACTCCATACAATAAATATAACAGCTTAATATAAATATGTTATGAAATACTAAGCACTTATGTACTTCATATTAACTGCCTTACTAACTTATGATTCCCATTAGACATGTTAATAACTGCACGCCTTTACTAATTGTATAGGTTGAGTTGTAGTTGACAAATGATGCAAACACAGTTTCTGGTTCCTAATTGATACTTGAACTCAGCTGATTCAATACAACTCTGCCCTATGTAATTGCACTTTCACTGCATAACATATGTGTGATGAGTAACTCCAAAAACATAATGGCTATATTGTCACCATCTGAACACAAATGTTCTACTAACAATAATAATAAATATAACATCATAATATAAAAATCTGTTATGAAATAGTAATCACTAATGCACTTCATATGAACTGTCTTAGTAACTTATGATTCCTATTGTTGACATGTGAATAACTGCACGCCTTTACTAATTGTTAACCTTCAAGAGATCATGAAATACCTGTTATATAATGTGACCTATATGCATTTGCAGATTTTGTGTTTTTACTGTGTAACCTCAAACATCTATAGGCCCTGCATTTACACTTATACATTTATGAAAATTGACATAAAGTCCCTGTGGGTTACTTGCTTGATGTAAGGTTAAAACATAAACATATATTACTATCAGGTGTAGGACCTTTTCTCTCCCTTTGTTTCTCCCTATGTCCCCTTCACTATGTGGTGTTGTCTGTCTATTTTGTCAGTTTGTGTTTCTGCATACAGTTGGGAAAATCATGCTTCCCTGCCTACCTGCATTCATCACACCTGTTCCTGAGCCTCCTGCAGCGTCGAAGCATCAAATACCGGATCATACCTCCAATGTTTTCCACCTACAAACAATGACCTCTATCTCCATACAAAAAATCTTTTTATGGATGGCCACACCCACACCATTTCCCCAAAATTCATCACTTTGATAACTTTTACTCAGGAACTCTGTGTTAGCTGCACAGTTTTGCCCGAAAATCAGCCCAAAAGTCAATGGAGTCTGGGTGCTCTGTAAAGCACTATGAATTGCCTTGTGTACAAATTGTGCTATACAATAAAACTTGCCTTGAGTACTTGAATGAGCGTAGTTAGTTGCAGCATAATGGCCTGGTTACATGGCGTGTGGTATGTATTCAAATGTGATGTGACTGTTTAGATCTTGTAAACATGACAATGTTAAAAAGGTGTCTGTGCGCTCACCTGGCCTAAAGCGTGCAGTGAATTCCTGCATAAATGCAAAACATGTCACAAAAGAATGATAATAACCTGTAATTCAACAGGAGGTATTATGACTGTTGTTCTCTCTCACCTGCCCACCTTTAAATGAATGAAATAACAGAATACTCGGTTAAATAACAAGAAATCATTTATTATATAATTTTTTAGTTTACATTTCGGTGTCAGGCGCCTCAGCAGCCTCAGGCGCCTCAGCAGCCTCAGGCGCCTCTGCAGCCTCAGGCGCCTCAGCAGCCTCCATCATATCTGCATCCGGTATGTCTAGTCATAGACAAAAGGAAGACAAGTAGAAAGGAAATTACTTTGTATGTGGGAAATATATACATTTCCAGTAACGCATGGTGTCTAGGTATATAAAACTAATAGGTAGAGAAAATGTAAAACACACCTTGTATCGGGTTTTGTGCCGCTAGCACATTCCTCAGCCGTCTGGCGAGGAAGCGATTTTGGGCCCGCTGCGCCAATATAATTCTGCCCATTCTGGCGGCCACTGTTGTCACGTGGGCACATGAGTCGAAAGTCATCCGACTCATGTTGGCCCGGGTGACCGCCTGGTCGGTAGAGGAGTACTGTAATGATAGATAGAAAGTAATGTAAATGTAAGCAGAAATTATGTAATTAATCGTGATTAATTGAATGAATTAATTGCATTTTTCTCAGACTGAAGCTTATATTGAACATTTATGTAAAATAATCAAATGAATGTAGAATAAACACAGAAAGTATATTTAAATTCATTCATTTTATTGGCTTATGATGCACAGTGCAAATAGAAAAAAGCCTGAATGAGGAAATATACTGACGAGTGGAGGGTGGTGGTGGAAATTATTTTCATTGTGATAAGTCAATCATGTCTGCACAGAAAATCACCGGAGTTGAGGTACCGTTTTAGTTAGAAAACATAGTAGGTATAGGCAGAGATGTATAAAGTACTGGAGTAAAGGAGTGGAGTAGAAGTACAAGTGCTATATCAAAAAACTGTGGCACAACTTCTAATGTTACAGTGTTACAATTTTCATGGTCGAGTTCTGTGATTTCCCATGGTCTGTGAATGCGTCTAAATCAGGGGTGGGCAAACTTTTTGACTTGCATCTTTGTGTGTCTTTGAACACATTTGAATATATTTAAACATATTTTTGTTTAAAAAAGCTTCACTTTTCAACTTTACACAATTTAACTTTTCAGCTGATTTTTTTAAACATGTTCATCATCAGACGTTTGAGGCCGAGGAGCCCCAAAAGTTATCGCGCCTTATTGGCAGGACCCAAGCCTGGCCCCGTCTCTGCCAGACTAATAATGAACATGTCTTCACCAGTGTGGCACAAGAAAGAAGACTTCGAGTTTTAAGACGACGCGATGTTTGAAACAAGCGGTATTAAAAGAATATGAAGCAGCAGGTAGCAGCTAGCGGTGCTGCTAAGGCTAAAACAACACAGAGTGTGGATGATTGACACCTGTCACCTGTCGACCAATCGGAGTCAGGAGAATCTATTAGTACCGCCCACATTCACATTTGACCCACCAATGACGATCCAGAATGAAGTAAACCCAAAGGTAGTATATCGCAGCAAGAGGTCTCACTTCACTGTCAAAGCCTCTTTGTCTTTATGTAACAACCAGGAGCTTCGTGACTGATTCAACTAAAGCAGAGACATAGCAGGAGACATTAGCAGAGACATTAGCAGGAGACATTAGGAGACATTAGAGAGACATTAGCAGAGACATTAGCAGGAGACATTAGCAGCGTTTCTTCGCGCTGGAATAGAACTTTTGACACGAAACAGCAAAAATCAGACATACTGTATCATTTTGTGGGTTTTGTTGCTACTCTTTGGGGGATAGCTCGCCGAGTTTTCATCGCACAGTGATGAGACACATATCTTTGTAAGATATATTTTTATTTTTTGGATGTGGATAAGTTCAGCGGGCCGTATTGAAAAGCCTAACGGGTCGCATGCGGCCCGCGGGCTGTAGTTTGCCCATGTCTGGTCTAAATGAATGCGAGAGCGAGGGGGTGAGGGAGCAGGCGAGAGAGCGCGCACCTGGGTGCGTCAGGTGTATGAAGTACGGCGCACAAGCGAGGTTGATGTGTGAGACCGGGACTGTTATGTTGGTTTTTTTGGCGTGGTTACGGCCGACACGACAGTCACCGAGTCCTGAACCAAACCGTTCAGCAATAAATGCAGTTTGTTCAATATCGCCGTCCGGCTGGACGCTACAGTAGTAACGAGTAACGATTCAGCACATTAAAAATGTATCGGAGTAAAAGTATTAAATTCATCAAAAATATGTAGTGCAGTAAAGTTGGGAAAAATAATAAATAAATAATACTCCAAAAAAGTACAGATACTGCATTTTAGTACTCAAGTACAGTGCTTGTAGTTCCACTTCGTTACTATACATCTCTGGGTATAGGTTTACTTACAGTCAAAAGTTGGCAAGTCTGCCGTATGTCCTCCGCATTTGGCTCGCTGCAACGCGCAAATTTGCTCGGGGAGAACATCTTGTAGTAGACAAAGAAAACAAGTAATGAGAATTTGTGGGTCAACACATATATTTTACTGTATGTGAAATTGGGGTAGACTTATTAGCACAGTAGTATACTTATGTGAAAATAATGACAGCAATTAACTTGATAGGTTTTTGTAATATAATGAAAGTTACAAGAATAATTGGGAAAATGCATTAGTAGTAATAGCTAAAAGGAAGAGTAAGTAAAAAGACCAAGTAACTTAAGTAAAGAAATAATTTGCAGTAGTGATAAAGTAGTGGAAAAAAAAGTAGCAGTTACTCACCCTTTCCAAAGTTTCCAAAGTTTCCAAAGCACTGACGTTGCCAAGCAGTTGAAGATTTGAAGGGGTACTTGAGCTTAGGTGTGGCAAGGATTGTAATTGGCCAGGAATTTGATTAGATCCAAACGCACCAATGAAGAGCCAGATATGGGCGGAGGTAGGGTTAGGGCCATATGGATAGGGCGCTTTAACGTGTGCGTCAACGAAGCCCCGCCCCTCTACCTCTATATTAGCGGACCACAGGTGGAATTCGGTGATTCTGTTTGCGCAGCATTCCGGATCTCACTCGTTGCTTCAGATAGCTGAGTCCATCCGAACGTAACGGGAATACTTTTTTCTCTTTGGAGTTTTTCTTCGAGCTTCGAGAGTCGAGCTTCATTCCTTCTTGATCACGGTAAGTAACTTGTTACGGTGTATGGATTGTTGTTGTTATGTGGTAAATGTTCCTGTTTTGTTAAATTGAAGTTAGCATGTTAGTGTCAATATTGAGGCTTAATGTGGTTATTGTGGTTACTGATTAGTAAAAATGTGTTCGGAGAAAAGTGTGTGGTTAAGTGGTCCCTCGTTTATCGCGGGGGGGGGGGGGGGTATACGTTCAAAAATAACCTGGGGGGGGTGGGGGGGTGGGGGGGGGGCGGGGGTGTATACGTTCAAAAAATAACCTGGGGGGGGGGGGGGGGGGGGGGTGTATACGTTCAAAAAATAACCTGGGGGGCTACGCGGGCTCACGGAGACTGGGCCCTGGGCGGCCGCCCGCATTGACCATAGCTAAGACCGGCCCAACAGTGTGTTTAGGCTGTGTGATGTTCTGGTTATTTATATATATATATATCGGGACTTGTCGGCCCAAATAGCACGTCGGCCCACCGGGCAAATGCACGGTATGCCAGATTATCAGTCCGTGCCTGCCCTTAGTTAATCAGGACGCAGAACACAATGCGCGTTCATACTGTACAGTACACTGTAAAAAAAACATGCAAAATTACACAAAAAAAAAATGCGAAAAGTGAACCACGATATGTATAATTACTTTCGCGGACTTCGTGAAAACATATTGTGGTGTTCATTGTTGCACGAGCACACTCGCACCATTTTATTGGACATCATAAAAGTGTTGTTCTGACATTCTTCACTTAAGCTATATGCCTGATGCAATGTGGTTATTGGTCTCGCTGGTTCGCAGATTTTTCGTGTAATTTTGCATGCTTTTTGTAGCGTGTCAGAGAAAAGTGTGTGTTTAGGGGTGTTATGGCTTTAATACATGTTTAATACTTAAAAAATAAAAAATAAAGCTGATTTGTGTATTTGATATAGTTAGTGGCGGCATAATGGCTTGTTTACATGGCACGTGGCATGTATTCAAATGTAATGTGACCTTGTAAACATGACAACGTTAATGAGGTGTTTGTAGGCTCACCTGGCCTAAAGCATGCAGTGAATTCCTGCATAGATGCAAAACATCTCACAAAAGGATGATAATCACTTGTAATTGTTCCTCTTTAAATGGAGATTAGCAACGGCGGAATGTTTGCCTGTCTGAGAAAAGTGTGTGGTATGCTAGTGTTAATATTGAGGCTTAATGTGGTTATTGGTTATTGTAGTACATGTTTTGTATACTTGTGTGGGGGGAAACATAATTCATTGTTATTCATAATTCATAGTTCATTGTTGCACTGGCACATTTTCGCCACTTTATGGGACACAATAAAAGTGTTCTGACATTCTTCACTTAAGCTATGTGCTTAATGCAATGTTGTTGTCCCGATGTTTTAGATGCCGCGGGGCAAGTCGTACTGCCGGTCTCAGGCTGCCAAGAGGAGGGTGGAGAGGCAGGAGACAAGGCGATTGGACGTGAACCCGGTTCCCTCTGTACCTTCGGTTCATGGTACTGGGCGTCGCCACAGGGTGCGTGACGAGGAGAGGGGCTGGGAGCGGTCCCAGCTCACCCTGAAGCCCCACAAGCTGGTGGTTCCTGCTGCTCACCCTACCAAGAAGGTAATCATGTGGTTCAAATTAGGTTTAAAACAATCAATGAGTAACTATACATTGCCATGTATTAACTGCTCCTGCGTTTCATTACATTTCAGTTTGTTCTTCTTGTGGGTGACTCCCACCTGCGCGCGTTGGTGGATGGCTTCGTGGCGATGCCAGAGGGACCACTGGCCTTCGGGTTCATGTCCACACCTGGTGCAACTGCGGCGCAGCTCAGGACTGAGCTTGTGGCCGCCGTGCTCCCTCGTGACCCTGATGCCGTGGTTCTACTCGCGCCGAGTAACAACCTGACGGCTTGCCAGGGTCTCGAAGACTCAGCAGCAGATTTCGCCTCCCTGCTACGATGCGCGCGTAGCCGTTGGGGCAACGTTGCTGTCTTGGACTTCCCACCTCGTCTCGGTCGAGCAGAGGAACAGAGGTCCCAGGAGTTGTTGAGGATGGCCTACAACTCTGTGTGTGTGAAGCAGGGTATGTTTAAAATTACACTTATGTTTTTAGAGTGAGTAATGTGCGCTTGCAAGTTCATTACAAGAACTAATTACCTGTAATATATATATAGTAATTGATTTATCATTCATATTGTTTAGGTGTGCATTTCCACCACATCGCGCAGCACTTCCCTCTCCACCACCTTGACTTGTGGGCCAGAGACAACGTAAGTAAAGTTTTGTTTCCAGTAAAAGAGTGTACATTTGGGAGACATACTGCGTAGTCTAGTGTAAATAATTAGTTATTGCCAATGTATGAGAGTAACATTTTTGTACTGTGGTATTTTCAGACTCACCTGAGCGACAACGCGGGGATGCCTATCCTCGTGTACCTCCTTTGGCAGGCAGCCGTGAGGCAGCTTGCTGAGCCGGAGGCAGAGCCACCTGCGACGCCTGTGCCCAGCTCTCCGTACCTCCCCGGTTTGCCACCCGGGTGGTTGTTGTGGGGGAGGAACGGCAGCCTCGCCCTGAAGCCAACCCGGACGGTTGGCTGACAATTGTGAAAGGGCAGAAGGTGATATATTTTTGATATATGGATCGTTGCTTAGGAAATGGATATATACTGGGCTGTCATCTCAATCTGTGTCGCTACATTCTTGTGTAACACAACCATTTGTCTTTGCCATTATACAGCGCAGTCTGCCTGAGGCTGAGCTGGACCAGCAGGTGGCCCACAAGATGGTATTTATTGATACATGATCTCAATCAAGTCCAGAAGTTTGCTGGTTTTATGCAGTGGCAATTGACAGTAGTCTATCATTGTCATTTTACAGGTGGAGCTGAAGGAGTGCTTCATTCCACTCACTCCTGTGTGATTCACCCCGTCCATCTTGGCTCTCGTGGAGAAGACCAGCCCCTCTGTTCTCCCTTCTCCTCAGGAGACGACTTCTGCTCCTGTGCAGGTAATTCACATGCATTCTTTCTACCCTCTTGTTGTCATGGCTTGTGTTTACATTCATCATCGGTGTTATATCTGAATAAATGTATTTATGTAATTGTCATGGCTTGTGTTTACATTCATCATCGGTGTTACATCTGAACAAATGTATTTATGTAAAATGGAACATTGCAGTAAAATGTTTATTTGTGTTTTGACATTAGAAGCGCAGGACGGTTCCTGCGCGGAGAAGACTGCCAAGAGAACAGGTTAGTATTATTTGTGGTTTTGTTTGATAGTATGACAACATATTTAGTACATATGGCTTTATTCCTGTCTACATATGTGTTGTATGTTTATGTTATTAATGTTTTTTTTTTTTTTTTTAACTCCTTCTGCAGGTGGACACAGTCGTGTCACATGGGGCGGTTTCTCGCGATCTCGCGATCACTCCAGTGCCAGTGGCACAGGAGGTTTGTACTTCTCGAATTATATCAGGAGGTTTTATTTGGACGTAGCTTAATTTGCTGTTTATACATATTTGAAGTGCTTATTATTAACATTTGATCTGTTTTTTCATGTAGGTGGAATGTGTAGATGTGGAGGTGTGTTTCGTGGCAACACCTACCAGTGCAGTGCCCACGACTGCGATGGATGAGGTTTGTGAAGTGATTTGTTTTTAGAGCATCATCATATGATGTGATAAATGACCATAAAGCACACTGAGTTTACCGGTATTTGGTCATCAAATATTCATTGACATGCTTGTTATGTTGTAGGATGAGGCCACACAAGGTGTTGTGGACCTGACGTTGGAGCCAGGACCCAGGAGCGTGGTGGTGACAACTCGTGTGGGAGATGAGGTTTGTTCATTTAATTGTTAACAACCATTTATCATAGTTGGTGATAACATGTATTTCAATCCTTCTTTCAAGGATCAAATCTTGTTTACCTTATTATACTGTTAACATTTTCTTCAAGTAAATTAAATCTGTTTTATCTTTTACAGCCACCACCAGGATTGCCACAACTGAGCCCAACCCCAGGAGTGAATGCAGTTGCGGACGGACCTGGATTTCCACAACTGAGCCCAACTCCAGGAGTGGACGCAGTTGTTGACGGACCTGGACAGCGCACGGACAGTGCAATCAAGTATGTGGGATGTCCTCGTTCGTTAGTAGAGAAATGTGTTCAAGGTTCTTTTCATCAGGGAAATCCTGTGTTGCACAACCCCGGTGTTCAGTGCATGGCTGTAGCGTTAGTCAGCTTTGCTAAACACAGTGTTCATAGTGTCTTTCAGTGGGAGACGAAAGATTTGGACACTGTTGTGTTTTTAGGGGATGATTTGTATTCGTTTGTGTGTGGTAGTAACGCGGACGGTGATGTGCCTAGGTTGTTGTGCGTTCCCGAGTTGCCCCGTCAGTATGTCGTTGATGGGCAGAATTTGGCTTTTGATTATGGGGAGTGGGTGACAGGGACAGTGGGCGTGGGTCAGGGAGAGCTCAGTGATGCAGGTGTGGGTATGTCATTGAGGAAAGGGCTAGAGTACATGCTTGGCAAATACAGCACGTGTTTTCTGACGTTGGCGAGCAGTACTTGTGCTGTTATTTGTGAGCATGGTCGTTACGCGATAGTTGATTCACATGCACGTAATGCATGTGGAATGGTAGACGTAGGTGGGAAAAGTGTTGTTGTACATTTGGCATCACTTGAGGATCTTTGCAGCTATGTAGGGCACTTATCTGTTTCACTTGGTGCTGAACACAGGCCTTTTGAGATTGCTGCTGTTTCTGTGACTATTCCTGTCACAGATGACCACACATCAGAGTGTTTGTCTGATCACGTGGTGTGCGTTGATAGCACAGAGTCCGCTTCAGGAGTAGACAGCAGTAGTTTTAAGCGCAAGAGATCTGCTGTTTCTGTGACTATTCCTGTCACAGATGACGACATTTCAGAGTGCTCGTCTGATCATGTGATCTGTGTTGGTAGCACAGAGTCCGCTTCAGGGGTAGGTAGCAGGCGTTTTAAGCGCAAGAGATCTGCTGTTTCTGTGACTATTCCTGTCACAGATGACGACATTTCAGAGTGTTTGTCTGATCACGTGGTGTGTGTTGATGGCACGGAGTCCGCTTCATGGGTAGATGGCAGTACTTTTAAGCGGAACAGATCCGATGTAAACTTTACTTCAAAAAGAGGAAAAGTTCTGACACCACAGGTGTCAATGCAGATGTAGAGTTTATTTGTGATGTTTCTTCAAAGGGGTTGCAGTTTGATCCCATTGATCTAAAAGTCGCACAAGCGTTGTGCAAACAGTTAAATGTTGACTTTGAGAAACAGAACAGAGAGATGTGTTTATCGGCTGGCACGTTGGGAACTCCTTGCTTGAGTGACACCATTGTAGCCGATGGTAATTGTTTCTTTCGCGTCGTGGCTCAAGCTGTGTCTGGTACACAAAAAAGTCACGTTAAATTAAGACGTGCTGTTGTTAGACATATCGAAAAGAATGCAGTCCAGTATAGGAGCTTCTTACGATCGCAGTATTCTTCTGTAGATCAATATCTCGATGCATCACGCATGAGGTATGTTGGTAGTTGGGCTACTGAAATGGAAATACAAGCCACTGCCGATTTTTTAGGTGTTAACGTTTACACTTATTATAATGATCGCTGGCTTGTTTATTCATGTCAAAATAATGCCATTTCTAAGCAAGGCATCTACTTACAACATGTCAATGGATGTCATTATGAAGTTGTCGTGTGTGTTAATCAGCCTCAGCTGCAGACCTGTTACGGTCTCTGCAAAGGTGACACTGATCACCTCAGAGGTAAACGACAACGTGCGGTTAGAAATGTAATGCAAAGTCCAGAGCCAAAGAAAAGCAAAATCACTGATTGTGTCAGTGATTGTTGCGTAGATGGCCCGTGCATAAGCACTGCCATAACAGATTTTAACACTCAGGATGTAGTTATGGACGACATGGTTACATGTAAATACCAGCCCTTGCGTTATAACATGTCACGTGATCTATGTGAGATGTTGAATATTGATTTGGTTAAGCCATTCAAAAATGAAGGCGATGTACATGGTTCTGCGGGCAATCTTTGTAAGACGGAAAAAGTGGTTGATGATGGTAATTCTTTCTTTAGAGCTGTGTGTCATGCAATTAGTGGATCTCAAAAGGCTCATCGCAAGTTGCGCCTCTTTGTAGTGAAGTATATGCATGATAACAATGACATTCATATGCAGTTGATAGGTGAAGCATACAACACTGTAGCCGAGTATATTGAAAATGTAAAAATGAAGTATGTTGGTACCTGCATTTCAAAAGTTGAAATTCAAGCAACAGCCAATGCTTTGGGTGTAGATGTATTTATATTTAGTGCAGGGAAGTGGATAGGTTATTTTCCAAAAACAAAAAAGCAGACAGGTGAGGCCATTTATCTTTCTAAATGTGGTGAGAATAATTTCGAGGCGGTTAGTTGTGTTCAGGACAGCGTTAAAAATAGCTGCTTTGAGTTATGTAAAGATGTTAAAGTAGACACACAGTATATGGCCAAAAGGCCCTGTAAACAGGATGAGAGTAAAACAAGTAGTGTAAAATCTAACATGAATTACTTTTTTTTCTAAATATTTAAAAACCAAAAAGCATGCCCAACATAGAATAAAATATCAAAGCAATGTGTTGCTCAGAGAGAAGAAAAATCAACTTTCAAAAACAAAATACAAAGTAGATGATGTTCATAGGGAGAAGAAAAAACAACTTTCAAAAACAAAATACAAAGTAGATGATGTTCATAGGGAGAAAAGTAAACAACTTTCAAAAACAAAATATAAAGATGATATGTATAGAGAGAAAATGATAAACCAGTATAAAAGAAAATATTACTGTACAGTTTTCCAAACTGTATGCAGGACCTGGAATGTGGGACACAAATTAACATCTGCATACCATCCACAAACTAACCTAACAGAGAGAGTGAACCGTACCCTGAAAACAATGATAGCTTCCTATGTTGGTGATAATCATAAACATTGGGACAAGAACCTGGCTGAATTCCGGTTTGCAATTAACTCCGCAGTCCAGGAGTCAACCGGCGTTTCTCCTGCCGAGCTTAATCTTGGTCGCTCCCTGAGAGGACCCCTTGACTCCATGTTGCAACCTCAGGAAATTGCTCCTGACATTCCTCCATACCTCAAAGTCACACAACTCAAAGAACTCTGTTCCTTCGTTGAAAAAAATCTTGACTCTGCTCGTCAACGCCAAAAAAGAAACTATGACAAACACAGACGTGACCTTGAGTTTCAGGAACTGGACAGAGTCTGGTTGAGAGCCCATCCTCTCTCCAAGGCTGACAAATCTTTTGCTGCCAAACTAGCTCCAAAATGGCAAGGGCCATATCGGGTAGTTGAACAAGTTGGGCCTGTAAATTATAAAGTTGTTCTAGAAAATTCCGGCACAGACTTGAAAGTTGTCCACATCTCCCGTCTTAAACCTTGTTGCCCGACTGCTCAGGATCTGCAGGAGCAGGAGAAAAAACACCTCCTTGAAATCTTCAATGAGGAGTCGGATGAAGAAGACTTCCTGGGATTTACAGACTCCTCCGGTTCTACCTTTAATGGAGGATGGATGAAAGGATCTGCAGAGAAACCAGGAAATTACAATTTTAGCAATCCCACTGACTCAGACAACGACTGACCAACATCCCTTAAAAAAAAAAAAAACCTAGAATGTGATTCTGTGTAACCACACATACTAGTACAATTACTGCGCCTTACCGTTGGTCGGCTTCTGTTAAGGGGGGGGAGTGTAGCGCTGCAGTCTGAAACACATTGCTCCACACCTTCAAACACACCTCCATCCATGGGCGTCCTCCGTCATCCACCCAGAGTCAGCGCCTACTCCAATGGAGGGAAGCCACCGCATCCCGCGCGTTTTCAATTTGTCCTCCAGGAGGAGTATTTATGATAGGTGCAGGTCACCAGGGGGTAGAGGTAGGAAGAGGAGAGTCCCGAGGGTCGCGAACTGAACTGTGCATGGTGTGGTTAAAGCATGTGTTTAAGTCCACGTTTGATATATGCGTTGCTGGAGTCCCATCGTCCCGTGGAGTGGATTGTATATTTCTTTGCCTTGGATCAGCTGTGTCAAGCGTCAGGAGGTGCCGGTGCCGGGGGAGACTACCGACCGACCGACCGACTGACTGACAGCTTTTCTTTAAACTTCGGTACAGTGAGAACCCGTTGTACATTTGTTTTTGTTGTTTTTTCCCTTTTGGTTTTTGTACCGCGACGAGAGACGCTGGGTTATTTTGAGTTATTTCTTTATTTTGTGTGGGTGTCCGCGTTAAAACCCGGAGCGGATTTTTTGTTTTGTTTTGGCGCATGTCTGAACTGACGTGTGGGTGTTGGGAAAACCTGGAACAGACAGTTCCCAACCCAGGACTGAACTGAACTCCTGAAATTGTTTTTTTTACTCAGGCAGTGACAAATATTCACAATCTGAAAATCACCTTGCAGGTGTGTGGATTGCTTATTTTTTTTGTGCTAAGCTGCCTGTTTCTGATCTATTTGTGTGGGTTGACTGCATTATTTTTGTTCTGTTTTATTTATTTATTTTGTCAGACTTGATTCTGACTGGCACCCCGGCATTCTTTGTAGTTGACCCGCTACAATATCATAAACAAATGTTTTTAATGTTTACTTTAAATCTAATCCCCATAGATGACAAGATGCCGCCATTCCCAACTGCACCAACAAAACAACAAAAACATGGTCAGTATGATCAATTAATGATACTGTTTTTGTCCTCCCGCTTGTGGAGTGATTTTTTGTTAGACCTTTAGATATCAGTAGAGTCCCTGTTTAGGTGAGCATTTTGTTTGATCCCTTTTGTTTAGATTTGGTTTTCCTCCTTCGGGAGCGTTTTGTGTTTATTATATAGTGTTTTATTTTCCTCCTTGAGAGTTTTCATTTCTAGGTTAGTCTTGTGTTTTCCTTGTTTGTATATAATCTTGTTCCCTTCCCTTTATGTGTTTTCCCTCTTGTGAGGTGTGTTATGCCATGTCATATTAGCCAGGTCTCTTAAGAATAGATAGAGTTACATAGCCTATTCTTTTCATCACTCTTCTAAGAAGATCCAGACTTCAATAAAGTGTTCCTTATTGTTATATCCTCTGCATCTGAGTCCTCATTCCCGTCCTGGTCTGACATTACACTTTGGCCAGTATGGACTCAGCAGGGATAGAACGAGTCACGGCAGCCCTGCGAGCCCAAGAAGCCCGGCTCTCCCGTCAGGAGGAATTCCAGACCGCCATGGCCTCCCAGATGGGACTCCTATCCTCACATCTCCAGGGCCTGCACGATCATTTAGTGCAGACGGATGCAGCACCCGAGCCTCCGGTAGCAGCGGCCACCACACCAGTGAATCCCGTTCCCACTATGACTGTAGTGGGAGCAGCATGTAAGTTAGCTCCACCAGCACGATTCTCTGGCGAACTGGGCTTATGCAAGACCTTCCTTATAGACTGCTCTATACATTATGAGCTAAACCCCCAGGCTTTTCCCACTGACCGATCGAAGATCGCGTTTATGATTTCCCACCTTGCCGGGAGAGCCAAGGCCTGGGCTTCGGCAGAGTGGGCCCGAGATTCACCAGTTTGCAGATCACTCACAGAATTTGAAAAAAACGCTGCAGAAGATTTTTGACCCGGTAACGACCAACCGGGAAAAGGCTCGGGAGCTGAGCGGGCTAGAACAGGGCAACAACTCTGTCTGTGACTACGCCATCCAGTTTCGCACCTTATCGGCGGAGATTGGCTGGAATACTACAGCCCTATACGACGTGTTTTTGAAGGGATTGGCAGCTCCTATCCAGGACCTCCTGGTTCCCTTGGATCTACCCACGGACCTCGACTCACTCATCGCCCTCGCTATCCGGACGGATAACCGAACCCGCCAACTCAGGCAGCAACGCACCATGAGACCCCCTCCAATGGAAAGACCCCTACGCCCGCAAGCACCAGGGTGGCCGGCAACCCGTCGATCTTCACCAGAGCATCATCATCCTCCTCCAGAAGGAGAACCCATGCAGCTGGGGAGAGCCCGACTATCACCTGAAGAGAGACAGAAACGGCTACAGGAGGGTCGCTGTTTCTACTGCGGAGAACCCGGTCATCTTGTCGCCACCTGCACTGCCAAGAAGAACCTGGTGGTGAGTAACTTCAAGGGTGCAGGCATCCCACCACGTACTTTCACTACCGTCCAGGTAAAGCATCACACCACCACTGAGCTTAAGGCATTTATAGACTCGGGGGCGGACGAGAGCCTGATAGACTGGCATTTAGCTGAACAGCTGGGCCTTAAGACAGAACTGTTAGCTAAGCCCATCCTAGCTAAAGCTCTTAATGGACAGGACCTTTTTACTATTACACACATCACAGCACCGCTCAAATTGAACATCAAGAACCATCAGGAGAACATTCGACTGTATGTATTCAAGTCACCCTCTCAGACGCTCATTTAGGACAGCCATGGTTACACCGCCACAATCCCCACATAAATTGGAGATCAGGAGAGATCCTGGGCTGGGGAGCGGACTGTGTGAAGGACTGTCTGAAACTTCCGCTGCAAGGAGAGGAGGTCACGGGCATTAATCTGATTTCTGTTAACCCCGTCACAGATCCCAATTACCCGGATCTGAGCTCCGTACCTTCCTGCTACCACCACCTTAAAGAGGTATTTAACAAAACCAAGGCTCTGTCTCTTCCCCCTCATCGACCGTACGATTGTGCCATTGAACTAATTCCAGGCTCCACCATTCCCAGAGGTCGCCTGTACGCGGTCTCTGGGCCAGTAGCTCAGTCCATAGGGACTTGGCTTGGGAACCGGAGGGTGGCCGGTTCAAGTCCCACATGGACCAAAAAATATGGAAGATGGACTGGTAGCTGGAGAGGTGCCAGTTCACCTCCTGGGCACTGCCGAGGTGCCCTTGAGCAAGGCACCGATCCCCCACAACCGCTCACTGGGCGCTGGTCCAGCCGGCTGCCCATCACTCTACCATCTCTCTCCACGTTTGCATGTCTATGCCTTGTACTGCATGTGTGTGTGTCCAGGTTGAAATGCATGTAAAATAAAAATAAAATAGAGTGAAAAAATAATTTCCCCACTGAGGGATTAATAAAGTATATCTTCTTCTTCAGAGAAGGAGGCCATGAAGGAGTATATTGATACTTCCTTGAAAGCTGGACTGATTCGCCCCTCTTCATCACCTGCCGGAGCTGGTTTCTTCTTTGTGGGAAAGAAAGACGGTTCTCTAAGACCATGCATAGACTACAGCCCACTTAATGACATAACCATAAAGAACCGCTATCCACTTCCTCTTATGTCATCTGTTTTTGACCAGCTCCAACAGGCCCAGATCTTCACCAAGTTGGATCTTCGCAACGCTTATCATCTGGTGCGTATAAGAGAGGGTGACGAGTGGAAGACTGGGTTTAATACGCCTAGTGGTCACTACGAGTACAGGGTCATGCCTTTTGGTCATGCCTGTGGTCGATTGGCCCTCACCTGATAGCCGCAAGAAGGTTCAGCAGTTCCTTGGGTTTGCTAACTTTTACAGGCGGTTCATCAGAGGCTTTAGCGCAACAGCTGCTCCCCTCCATGCTCTTACCTCCACACAGGTGCAGTTCCGCTGGTCTCCAGAAGCTGATGCTGCTTTTCGAGTCCTCAAGCATCGTTTTACCTCGGCCCCCATCCTCACCCTGCCGGATCCTCGACGACAGTTCGTGGTAGAGGTGGACGCCTCTAACGAGGGGATCGGGGCGATCCTTTCACAGCGGTCAGAGCAGGATGGTAAGATGCACCCTTGTGCTTTCCTGTCACGGCGACTATCCAAGGCGGAGCGGAACTACGACGTTGGTAACCGGGAGTTGCTGGCAGTCAAACTAGCTTTGGAGGAGTGGAGACACTGGCTCGAGGGGGCGGACCATCCATTCATTGTCTGGACAGATCACAAGAACCTAGAGTACATCAAGACAGCTAAGAGACTCAATTCTCGCCAGGCCAGGTGGGCGCTATTTTTTTTAACCGATTCTCCTTTTCTCTCTCATACAGGCCGGGGTCCCGAAACGTCAAGCCGGACGCACTGTCTCGTCTCTTCGACCCCGAGCCTGTTGCCAAGGATCCAGAAACGATCCTCCCACTTACATGTGTGGTTGGAGCACTGACCTGGCAAATAGAAAATGAGGTTAAGCAGGCTAATGGTGAGGCTCTGTCACCTCGTGGGTGCCCAGAGAATCGTTTGTTTGTCCCGGTTGATATGCGCCCACAGGTGATCCACTGGGCCCACACCTCGCTGCTTTCCTGCCATCCGGGAGTCAGAAGAACCATGTTCGCTATCTCCCGGAGGTTCTGGTGGCCCTCCATGGAGCCGGAGGTCCGGGAGTACGTAGAGGCATGTTCGGTCTGCGCCCGGAACAAGACGTCCTCCGGGTCACGCATGGGTCTCCTGCAGCCACTTCCCATCCCCTCCAGACCGTGGTCCGACATCTTGATGGACTTCGTCACGGGGCTCCCGGTCTCTCAAGGCAACACCACTGTCCTCACAGTGGTGGACAGATTCTCCAAGATGGGTAGATTCATTGTTTTGCCTAAACTGCCCTCCGCCAAAGAAACGGCGGAGATCATGATGATCAATGTGTTTAAAGTTCACGGATTTCCCAAAGACATTGTGTCAGACCGGGGCCCCCAGTTCGTCTCCAGGTTCTGGAGGGAGTTCTGTCGACTCATCGGAGCCAAAACCAGCCTGACCTCGGGTTATCACCCGGAGGCCAACGGCCAGACCGAACGCCTCAACCAACAACTGGAAACCGGCCTCCGGTGTCTGGTCTCTCAGAATCCCTCGACATGGAGCAAACACCTGGTCTGGGTCGAGTATGCCCACAACCTACTGCCCACCTCGGTCACAGGTATTTCACCGTTCAAATGTGTATTCGGTTACCAGCCTCCTGTGTTCGCAGACAACGAGCTGGAGGTGTCTGTGCTCTCCGCCCATGCCATGGTTCGCCGCTGTCACCGCATCTGGGCAGCCGCCAAGCAGGTTTTAATTCGCCAAGGGGACCGGGTTAAGAAGACTGCAGACCGCAAGAGGCGACCCGCCCCAGCTTACCAGCCAGGACAGAGAGTGTGGCTTTCCGCCAAGGATCTTCATCTTAAAGTGCCTTCCAAAAAGCTGGCGCTGCGGTTCGTGGGTCCGTTTCCAATCACCAAGCTCATCGGCCCTGCAGCAGTTCGCCTTCGCCTGCCCCGATCCCTCCGTGTTCACCCGACCTTCCACGTAAGCCGGATCAAGCCCGCCAAGGAGAGTCCAATGGTCCCAGCCGCCGCCCCCAGAAGTGATAGACGGCGGTCCGGTATACAAGGTCAAGCGGTTACTGGCAGTTCGCAACCGGGGCCGAGGTAAACAGTATCTGGTGGACTGGGTAGGATATGGTCCTGAGGAGAGGCAGTGGGTCCCGTCTCGTCATATCCTAGACTCTACTCTCATCACAGACTTCCACAGGGACCACCCTGACCGGCCTGGGCCGTCAGGAGTCGGCCCTAGAGGAGGGGGTACTGTCACACCGCGGTGAGGTCAAGCTGGGTTTTTGTTATGTCTTGTCATTTCCTGTTTTATTTTGAAAGATAACTCTCCTCTCGTTTCAGGTCACTTGCCCTTCCTCATGTGTCACCGGTCTGATTGTCTTCCCCGCCCTGATTGTTTCCACCTGTTCCCCATTACCCTGTGTATATATTGTCTGCGTCTCCCTTTGTCTTGTGCCAAAGTGTTTCGTCTTGTTCGATCACCCAAGCCCTCTTGTCACAGTCCGTTCGCCATAAGAAAGAAATTAGTTTTGTCACGTAAGTTGTTGTCGTCTTCCTCTTTAAGAGTGATTTTTTGTTGTTTAACCTTTTCTAAAGTTTAGTGTTCTATTTTTGTTTTCTGTTACTGTTTTTGTCCTCCCGCTTGTGGAGTGATTTTTTGTTAGACCTTTAGATATCAGTAGAGCCCCTGTTTAGGTGAGCATTTTGTTTGATCCCATTTGTTTAGATTTGGTTTTCCTCCTTCGGGAGCGTTTTGTGTTTATTATATAGTGTTTTATTTTCCTCCTTGAGAGTTTTCATTTCTAGGTTAGGCTTGTGTTTTCCTTGTTTGTATATAATCTTGTTCCCTTCCCTTTATGTGTTTTCCCTCTTTGGAGGTGTGTTATGCCCTGTCATATTAGCCAGGTCTCTTAAGAATAGATAGAGTTACATAGCCTATTCTTTTCATCACTCTTCTAAGAAGATCCAGACTTCAATAAAGTGTTCCTTATTGTTATATCCTCTGCATCTGAGTCCTCATTCCCGTCCTGGTCTGACAGAGCCTTCAAATTCAGAGGAGACCAGCCCTGGTGAGAAACATATTTCCTTTGCCTCCACAAAATGGGTGAAAGTGGCACTGTGAAATAAGTTTGGCACTAACCTCCTGTGTAACCATGTAAATTTTCAGATGACGTTGGTCCAGAGATGTCATCTCCTGGTAAGTAAAAGCCTCTTTCCTTTTACCTCCCCAAAATTAGAGGCCGTTCTGGTTTCACTGTCAGACACTTATTGTAAATGTTTGCCATGACCTCTTGTGTATCTATTTGAAGCTGACCGTTCAGAAACTGGACACCTGTTAAAAGTCACGGAGGACCTTGTGGACGTCTTTTGTCATGGCTTTGAGCAAAGTATGCCCAGTGAGTGTGCATTACTTCATATAAACACACCGCCTTTCCTTTTTTAAATATGTTTTTAATATTTGACTATTCTGTCATCAGGATCCTCTGGCCAAGAAAACTCTTTGCCACTGACTAGGCTGAGCCAAACGTCTACCCCCAGTAAGTATCAGGCATGCAAATCCCTCACCTTTTGATGAATTTCGGTGTTGTGAAAAAGAACCCAGCCATGACCAAAGCCATGGAGATGCGCCTATCCCTGCCACTGAGTTGACACTTTTTTTTGTTTGTTTTGTTTAAAATGTCATGTTCTTAATGTAAAATCAATCTGTCCTCTCGGATCCTCTCGACCACCAAGCCCGGTGCCACTGCCCAGGCACACGGCAAAGTCTACCTCCAGTAAGTATACACTTAGATTTATTTCGTCTGTCTCATGTATGCACTATCTATAACTGCTTTAGAAAACTTCCAGACTTTCCATGGCCAAGAGCACCTTTATTATAGGTTTTGAATCTAAAAATATTCTTCTATCAGGTTCCTCTCGACATGCAAGCCTGGTGCCACTGCCCAGAAAAATTCATAAGTCTAAACCCAGTGAGTATGCTTTTTTTTTTTTTTTTTTCTTTAAAGTCTATTTCCAGATTTTAATGGCTGGAGCTTGTTCAAGAAATGAATTTGCCACCCTTTGTAGGAACATTAATATTTAAAATCTTGAACATTCTCTTTTTCCAGGTTCAAGCAAGGCACATGGTCCTCGCTCGAGGTACAGTATCAGGTTATGGCACAGCATATTGTATCAACTAATCTCTGCCATTTCAGATCATACTGTATGTGTAATCTACAGTTTGTGTTTATCTGTGTAGCGCTGCTGAAATATCGTTTAAAAGAGAAGCATGTGATTGGCAATATCAGTAGGGATTTTACTTACTTTAGACTTGTTTTCTTTTTTCTCAGACATGTATTTTAGGTTTGATTTACTTTGCATGTTTCAGCGGATGGCTTCCGCCTTCCTCAGAGTGTCACACAGATGTTGGAGTGTGACAGCTAATGTGGGTTTTTCTTATTCTGTGTGAAATGCCCTAGGTCCAGAAGCAGATCACCCCTACATCACCCCAGAAGCGGATCACCACAGTCGGCGCATAGGAGATCGCAGCAGAGCCAACATTCAAGCAATGGTGAGATATAAAGGTCCTATTATCAAAGTTAACAAAGTACTTCACCATGTGCATAATCATAAGACATTTGACTCATTACACTTTTATACAGTATTTCTGGCAGATGATCCTAAATTTATGAGGAAGAACTTAATGCAAAAAGTATCCGCCTGATAAACTTTTATTTTACAGTTGGGGACACAGCACTACCACGGCACACATTCCCTTTGGCAACAGAAGTAAATTCGAAGTCCAGGTCAAGTGAAACTGATGGGAACATTTTAGATTTTCCTACCTTGTCTGTTTTTCACTGTTAAGCTCTAGTCCAAAGACTACTCGTTATTATGTGGTTTACTTTTAATTGTTTTCTCCCCTTTCAGTATTTCAGAGGAAGGTTATAAACCTTATTGACATCAGAAGTGAGGTGCGGCGGATTGGACAAGGCGCAATAGCCTCTTCAGCCGCCACCTCAGCCAGGGTGCAGACAATGCAGTCAATGGAGGACTTCCAAAGAGAGGAACAGCGCCTCACTGATGAAGAGGCTTTTAATGCCCTTGTAAGTTCCTGTTAAGATTAGCAAAGATTAGTTAGATTATAACCGGCATGAAAATCACTCACCATTCGAAATTCGCCGTTCTGAAACCAAAATAGGTGACCAACGTGAATCGTGCAGATGAACACGTGGCAAGTGATCAGGATGTATTATATGGAAGTGGTCTCTTCCACCCTGACTCATATGCGCATGTTACCTGCAGGGCTCAAGTAAGACGCACGCATTCCCACCCATTCACACATTTAAATCACCGTCCACCAAGTTGCACCGCTTAAACAGTTTCACCCCTGACCCATTTTCATGCCTGTTATAAGAACACCGCTCTTCCCATTCTAATGTTGTCTTTAATATCTCATGGAAAATTTTAATGTAGACTTCTCACTTTTTCCAGGTTCTGCAACTGTCAAGGATTGGGGGGAGGGACACAAAGGACTGTGTCCACAGAGTTCTTGACGGGTATCTTTGAACACAAATTTGAAATTTAAATCTGCTTGTGTTATGTGAAATTTTATATTTCATTTAAAAGTCAAAACTACCTGTAGCTTTTTATTGACTAAACCTTGATTCAATGTTGTGATTCATGTCATTAAATACCCAATATAAAGTATAATAGACCAGTGGTTCCCAACCTATGGGTCGCGACCCCATAATGGGGTCGCCAAAGATCCACGGGGGGTCGCGAAGCCCTCCTGATTTTGAGGGGTTTAATTTTTAATAACCATAATAAATAAATGACAAAGCATTTCATTAATATGTGAAAAAGCAACAACATTGAAGTACAACATTAAACATGTATTCTGTTTAAGTAGCCTAACTAAAGTGACTAAAATCACGTCACTGCCTCTCGTGCAGTCGCCGTTGCCTAGCAACTTACTGAGCTAAGGGGAAAGATGGCTACGCTGCAGGTTGGAGAGACTGCGGAGGAATGTGTCAAAAAAAGAAAGAGGATACCAAGAAAGTTTTATAGAGTTAGGGTTCGTAGAAGCAATGGATAAAGTTCGAGCTGAATGTATTTTTCGCTCCCAGGCTTGCTAATCATGCGATCACCAGATACATCTTGCCATTCGCCACAACGTACCTGTCCGAGACGGCTTTCAGCGCTTTGGTCACCATCAAAACAAAGGCACGCAACAGACTAAGTGTGCACAGCGACTTTCGTTTGGCTGTTACCAAAGTCACGCCAGACATCGAATCACTGGCTCAGGAAATACAGTGGCAGAGCTCACATTAAAAGCTAGGTTGCCTGGCCTAAGTTGTGTTCACAGTCATATGAAAACGAGATAAAAAAAACAGTGGAGTTGGTAACATTATTTGTTCCTCATTTTCTGTGTTGTTGCTTGGATTAAGTTGTGTCTACAACAGTCAAATGACAAGGAGATTATAAAAAAAAAACAGTGAAATTAATAGGCTACTGTGGTAATATTAAAAATTATTACTGATGTTCTGTGTTGTTATTTGGAAGTATATTGCTTTTATTTGACCTATATTACTTTTGAAGAAGCGTGTTTTATTAATGATTAGGCCTATCTGAAGTTTATCTGGAAGCCTAATTTCAAAGTATTTTTCTTATTGGTCTGTGTATTTTAAGCAGGCAATGTAATAAAATCAAAAGAAAAAATGTACACACTGATGTTCAATTTATGTTGAATTCTTGGTGGTGGTGGTGGTGGGGGGGGGTCACCAAAGCTTACAATGGTAAAAATATGGGTCCCTGAAAATAAAGGTTGGGAACCACTGTAATAGACCACTGCAAGGGGTGCTGCTCTGATCAGTGCAGCACAGAAAAATAAAAATATGCAGGATAATTACCTTGTTTAATTTTTACCGGCATTAAACAGATTCGGACTAATAGTCATGTGAGTTAAATGACTGGTAACTTGTTAGGTTCCACATCGTGGCTGAAAACCAAACCTGCTGATCAGAGCTGTCGGGAGCTGACACCGTGTCAGATTAACAGTAAAGTTAATCTCTATGACAGATACGACTACACACATCGTAACACGTGTATGGTAATCCTTCGATCCACTGATTATCTTAATAATAAGGCTTCAAATGCACATCCGGGCGCAGCGGACGTGACCAGTCTAGCAGATTCGCTAAATGATGCAATTATAAATCGATGATGGTTGTATTTTGATCTACATCATATTTCACTCACTCATAATGTATACTTTGTCAGGGTTTGCGTCTGGGTTCATATACATTATCCCTTACTTAAATTGTAGCCTCCTTACCAATGGACTGATGGCCAAGTTTAACTTCAAAGGAAAGGGGAAGAATGAGAAGCTGCCCTTTGAGTAAAGGATCTGCTACAGGGCTGTGTTGGGTAAGACATTCAGTATTTCATGTTGTTGACGGAAAAACAGTCCAGTCAGTCTTTTAATCCTTTAAATATGGCTAAACATGTTTTTTTTTATAAAATTGGTGTAACAAGAAATGATTATGCATGTTTTATTTTTCCTTTTTAGATGCTGTCATGAGGGCGCACACGAAAGCCATTGAGGGGGAGATCAAACAAAGCATCGCGGACCACCTCAAACACGCACCGGGAAGGAGGGGAGGCCTGTTAGACCTGTTTTAGAAAGTTGTTTAGTTTTATAGTTTTCAAGTTTATAGTTGTTTAAAGTTTAGTTTTATTTAAAGTATAGTTTTATAGTTCAAAGTTTATAGTTTTTAAAGTATAGTTTAAAGTTTATAGTTTTATTAAAACTAATACTTTTAGTAGTTGTATATATGGACATTTTTTAGATGAAAATAAATGTTCAGTTTTTTGAAAGAGTTGGTTGTGTGTGTAAATTGTTTTGGAAAGCAATGTAACTGTATTCACATCATCCATATGCTCAAATCTCCATGGATGGAGTGCGTGATAATGTATTTAGAACATCTTGTCTCGATATCCCATGGATGTTGAAATTGGGTTGATCAGGTGTTCAAATGTAGGTCATTTGGACGTCTTGGTCGGACGTGTAGACCACGTACAGAAAAAGACGTAAAAAAAACTTTCATTCTGCACCTTCAGGCGACCTGATTTCGACGTCGAGAAATGACGTTAAATATACGTCATTTCAACGTCTCATTGCGCAGTGGGTTGTACTGGTAAATGTAATTCTTGCTTTATTTTCCATGTTGTAGCCTGTAAACAGGCCTGAGAGTCAGAGTTGAGAAGTGGACAATATTGTGTGGTCCTCTGCGGTCTTTGGCTCACCCTTAATTAATAAGCCATCAGGGGGAGGGGCACCCCCTCTACCTGGGCTGCTGCAGCGAGCTGCAGCCTCAGAGCAGCATTCACCTGCCCCTCCCCCACCCTTCAATTAAGCCTGATCTGATTTGTATAATGTGGCAGTTAAACGTTGCCTCAACTGTAAACTATATAGGTTAAAATGCAGTTTCAAGGTTGTTATGTGTTAAATTTAACCAAGAGCAAAGCAAATGAGTACAGCTACAAATTCTGAGTGGGCACTTAATTAGGTACAGTGCTAATGCAATTCAGTACAAGTGCTCTGAAATTATTTGTAAAATTTCTACAATTAGTTTTTTTTTATACGATCGTAGAGCTGTCAACTGAATTACATGTATTAGCACAGAGCTTGGTTAGTGGTGGTGTTGTACTGGACTGTATCATATTCAGCAGCGTTTCTAATATTCTGACCCCTCATGTATGTAAATAGGGAGGACAAAAAATGTTGTCCAGTACAAATGGACAACAAAAACTGAACATCAATATTTTTTTGATAGAATAGGGAGGCTTGGGTGTGTCATATCTGGATGGGGGATTGAATAGTATAGTGAAAATGGTTAACAACTGATCAATATAGTTCAGTGACATGAGTAGATCAAGAGTAATTTGTACAACTTAATTTACAGAGCTCTAATCACTAGAAGTTATTTTTTTACTCATGAGCTTTAATATTTGATCTTTATCTTTCACAGTTGAAAGTCCCACATCAACATGTGATGCCGACCCACAGAAAGAGGAAACAAGGAAGCGAGGTGGATGTGTCGTGAGCTCCCTCTCCCTCTGCCTGGTAGGAGCACTGATTATCTGCTGATTACTCTCACCTGTCTCTGCTGCCACTCCCTCCTTAACCAGCCAGCTGCTCCTCATTTCCTGCTAACCATGCCTTGTATAAAGAGCCCTGTTTCCCAGCACACTGTCAGATCGTCTGCTAAGCCTGCGCCTTTCCTGCCTGCTACTACTCTGACTACTACTCTGACTCCTACCTGTGATCCCGGACCTGCCCGACCACCCTCTGCTCTACAACCCCGGTAACTTGACCTGCCTTTTTGACCACGATTTCTGCCTTGCCCTTGACGGTACTACTGCCCTGGAAGTTTTGCCCTGCCACTCCTCTCCTGCTGTGTGTGTGTGTTCCCCCAGGACTTCCAGCCCCTTTCGGCGAGAGAGCCTGGACCCTCCACCCCCGTCTACACTCTACGCCTCTCAGCCGCTGGGACACACACAAAGACTCACTCCCACCCCCCAAACCCTTCAATAAACTGTTGAAACGTATTGCTCGTGTGGTCCTCGTCTGTCCAGATCCCTGACAGGATGATATGTTTTTAGAAATAGGATGCATTTTAGATGTGAACTAAAATTATTAGATCAGTCATTTAATCTAAACTATTCCATGATATATGATCTATTTATCAGCTATATTAACTTACCTCTTCACACATTTTAAGCTTTTTTTTCTGCTTTATACAGTTGTAAACTGAACATCTTTGGGTTATGATTAACATTTTATGGACAAAGTCATTAACTAAGACAATGAGCGATCAAATAAATAATGAAAATCATAGGTAATGCAGTCTTCTGCACCCTGTAGCTCACTTTATTAGATACACCTATACAGCCTTTTATAATTAAACAAAAGCTAAAGCTCCTGATGTTCAGTTTTTGTTAGAAATGTGTAACTTCAACTTTATGTTAATCTCTGAGATCATAGTTAAAAGTCTGTTATAGAGCACTACATTATACTGAGGTGCTTCAAATTATTTTATCCTTCCTGTTGTCATACATGACGAGTGCAGAATATTAAAGCCACCTCTGACTATAATACAGCCCAACTCGACATCGTCATTATGACCTCAATAATAAAATAGAACTGAATGAACTCAACAAAAGCTGAACAGTACAGGCATAAAATATTTTATGATAACTTGTTTTTTTTGGATTAGTATGTATGAACACTTGTAAACTGCTATCAATTTGTAAAAAGAAATTTGAGTCTGTCTTAATTTCCTATACTGCACAGGATGAGGTTTCACCTTTTGTTTGTTCTTGTTTTTCAGATGGAGATTCTGTCCTGAGACCTGAGAGACCCGACCCTCGCAGTGAGGAGGAATGTTCAGATATAGATGGTGAGTTAGGGACTATATAAAATGTATTGTTTTACGAAGTAGAGCTGCCTAATAAATGATTATTACGGCCTCTGAATGAATGAGAATGACAAACTGACTTCAAATAATACAAATAACTATGAATCAGATTAGATGACTGTATAGTCTGATATAATGAGAGTTCTTTTAGCACACTTGAGTAAGATGACTGGTTGTTCCCACTATAGCCTAAGGAGTAGTCTCTCACAGCCATAACTGCTGTACTACTGATCCTCATCATTATTGCCATCCTCCTCTTCTGCTATTGGCGTGCCCGTCACAGGAAGAAGTACGAGAAGGAAACCAGCAATGAGATAATAGAGGATGCGCCTCCTCCTAAGAGACGCATTTCGACGGTGAGCAGCTTCAATGTGGGCAACCAGCACTCCTCCCTGGGCTCGATGTCCAACCTGTATAAGTACAACAGGATGAAGCCCCAGCCCATTTACATGGCGATGAAGCCAGAGTCCGAGTACATGGCGATGAAGCCAGAGTCCGAGTACATGGCGATGAAGCCAGAGTCCGAGTACATGGCGATGAAGCCCGAGTCCGAGTACATGGCGATGAAGCCAGAGTCCGAGTACATGGCGATGAAGCCAGAGTCCGAGTACATGGCGATGAAGCCAGAGTCCGAGTACATGGCGATGAAGCCAGAGTCCGAGTACATGGCGATGAAGCCAGAGTCCGAGTACATGGCGATGAAGCCAGAGTCCGAGTACATGGCGATGAAGCCCGAGTCCGAGTACATGGCGATGAAGCCAGAGTCCGAGTACATGGCGATGAAGCCAGAGTCCGAGTACATGGCGATGAAGCCAGAGTCCGAGTACATGGCGATGAAGCCAGAGTCCGAGTACATGGCGATGAAGCCCGAGTCCGACTACATGGCGATGAAGCCAGAGTCCGAGTACATGGCGATGAAGCCAGAGTCCGAGTACATGGCGATGAAGCCAGAGTCCGAGTACATGGCGATGAAGCCCGAGTCCGAGTACATGGCGATGAAGCCAGAGTCCGAGTACATGGCGATGAAGCCAGAGTCCGAGTACATGGCGATGAAGCCAGAGTCCGAGTACATGGCGATGAAGCCAGAGTCCGAGTACATGGCGATGAAGCCAGAGTCCGAGTACATGGCGATGAAGCCCGAGTCCGACTACGTGGTGATGAAGCCCCAGCACGCCAAGATTCCCCCATCGGAGGAGTTCGAGAGACATGGTTGGTTTATGATTGGTCTCAGCCCGTTATATGGATAAATGCTGAGGGATGTTGTTCTCCCCACGGCACCATTTGAAGAATAAAAAACGACACCTGATTTCTCATTAGCATGAGGGTGAATCCATAGTACTGATTATTGAGTGAACTATTCCTTCAACAATAACCTGTTCACAGAGTTCTTTCCCTAATGTGCACACTACCTGCTTTCTTATGGTACATGGATCTGGTCAGCTGTTCTCTAAGCAGTGCTCCTCCAAAGGAGCTTTTCATAAAATTATACTGTCAATCTGCCTACAGGTACATCAAGGACCTGGACAGAGTCTGATGCCTCATCACAGCCAAGCAAAGGTATTTGAACAATAACCTGTTTCAGTGGGTGTAACATTCCATTCAATACATAATTCATATTTATTTATTATGAACTTTTCTTTAATATCAGAGTACTTTTATTCTGCCATTTATTGGTTTTAAGCTGTGCTCGAACTTGTCTATTTAACTCAACTTTAATTCATTGTCTGCACCAGGGACAGTTTCTGTAATTTTGTTGTGTTTATATATAATGACACGTTCTGATTCAATGTAAGATACACAAATCAATATCCTCCTCATACCTGGAGAAAAAACTTGAATGATATAAATGTGGTTTCCCTAAAAGTCTTCTAAGATGCAGTTCTTTAAATGAGCTTTTCTAACATTGCATCTTTATGTTTTTCCTTGAAGGTCTAAGACCAGTGAAAAAGACCAGATCTGTTGATTGTACACCTACAGAAGAGGACCAGGAGTCTGATGCTTCATCACAGCTATCCAGAGGTATTTTAAAGGAATGGTTCACCCCATGTCAATATTCAATCATTACCTACTCACTCTCATGCTGATGAGAAATCTGATGTAGTTTTTTTATTCCTCTACAGATGAACAGGCTACATTAATATTTAGGCCACAAAAACTTACTAAATTATGTTTCAAATCAACTGTGTATGTCATGGCTTTGGGATTTTTTGTGACGGTTACCATCACAACCGTTTATTCATCATCACAAACATTTATCCGTTATATGGATAAATGCTGAGGGATGTTGTTCTCCCCACGGCACCATTTGAAGAATAAAAAACGACACCTGATTTCTCATTAGCATGAGGGTGAATCCATAGTAACTGATTATTTGAGTGAACTATTCCTTCAACAATAACCTGTTTCACAGAGTTCTTTCCCTAATGTGCACACTTCCTGCTTTCTTATGGTACATGGATCTGGCCAGCTGTTCTCTAAGCAGTGCTCCTCCAAAGGAGCTTTTCATAAAATTATACTGTCAATCTGTTTGCCTACAGATACATCAAGCACCTGGATAGAGTCTGATACCTCATCACAGCCAAGCAAAGGAGGATCAAGTCTTGTGAAGACCAAACCCATCAAGAGGTCACATGCAGAGGAGGACCAGGAGTCTGATGCCTCATCACAGCCAAGCAAAGGAGGATCAAGTCTTGTGAAGACCAAACCCAGACATTGTTGGTTTCAGGATGTCCACTATTCCTACAATTATTGGTACTTTAGTGTTGATGAAACTCAATTCACACACAACTTAGAAAACACAGTATGACTTTTTTAACTAGAACCAGTTCAAGTTGAGAACTGGCTGAATCCATCAACATCATATTTTCTGAGTTTAGCGATTCCTCTTATCGATGTTCAGGGATGTGATGTTGACAGAATGAAAAAGGCAAACTGCAGCCTTAGGACTGTCTTTGACTGACACATATCTATAGGAATCACCCCCACCCAACCTTTATTTCATCTTATTTTATTTTTTTATAGATTCATCAAGAAAGAAGAGGAAGATGTGGACAAGGAAGAAGTCCAAGCTGTAGAACAGAGCTGATGAACAATATTAAGACTGGCAAGGTTCCTGGTAAATCACAGTGTGTAGACTGTATCCGTGCATTTCCAGAGGCACTTAAAGGTAGGACCTGGGATGCTGTGAAATACTATGTGAAAAACCGAATCGATAGTTGGAAGCGGCACTCTACAAGGAAATTCTTCAGTTAATGCATACAAAAATACATGCTCAAGGAATAGTTCACCCTAGAAACAAAATTCAGTCATTATGGACTCTTCCGCCTTCTTCTCTCCTGCCTTCCCACCTTCCTTCCCTCCTCCCTTCCTCCCCTCCTTTCCTGTCTTCCTTCCTTCCTTCCCTCCTCCCTTCCTCCCTCCTTCCTGTCTTCCTTCCTCCTCATCCTCCTCCATTCCTTCCTTCCTACCCTCCTCCCTTCCTTCCTTCCTTCCTTCCTTCCCTCCTCCCTTCCTTCCTTCCTACCCTCCTCCCTCCTTCCTTGAATTTTGTTTCTAGGGTGAACTATTCCTTTAATGCACTGCATCAGTTCTGCGAAGCAGCAGCAAACAGAAGTTTTGAACCTCTTGTTATGTGTAACCTTACAGCTGTGGTTAAATACACCTGAGAATTATGGCAGTTACTGATCAACAAGTTTCTGTACATCAGTAACAAGTTTACCCGTTGCCTGCTGTTAATAAGAAAATGTGTTCTGTTTCTGTTAAAAATTAAATTTTCATTAGACATTTATGTCGTTTGTTTGCATAGCTCAGTCTATAACTCAGCCTATGGTGTTTTTATACACTATTAAACTATAGTAGCTACTAGTGTTTTACAAATTGAACAACATATCTCAATTTCACTAAAAGGCCGTAATATAAAATCGATATTTACTGTTTATTATGAAAATGTAGGTCTTTTAGTTTGATAGAACAAATGATTGACCACACCACAGTAGCAGGATATGCTGTTTGCACCTTCATTTTACATGGACACAGTAGTAGTAGTTTTCTGTCACAGTAAATATAATATAATAAATATTGTATAACATATGCTACTTTACCTTGTTGGTGGACATGCTTCCAAAAGAAGCTTTGTGATTCGCCGGCTCAGTCAACAAATTCACATGTATTGATCCCCCCCCCCCCCCCCACCTTAAGTCCCCATCGTGTTGGTAAATGTCATATGCCATAAGTGAAAAATTAAAAATGAGAAATCTTAACATTTGAAGTGATACATGAAAATCTAAAATTGAAAAAAAAATTTGGACTTGGAACCATGTCTGTATCTCATTTAGAAAGGGTGGTCCCCAGCAGACATGGCTTTGTCCACTGTCCTCACGAGGCCAGATAAACGAGTAGGTGTGTGTGTGTGTGTGTGTGTCCCCAGGACTTCCAGCCCCTTTCGGCGAGAGAGCCTGGACCCTCCACCCCCGTCTACACTCTACGCCTCTCAGCCGCTGGGACACACAAAGACTCACTCCCAAACCCAAACCCCAAACCCTTCAATAAACTGTTGAAAACGTATTGCTCGTGTGGGTCCTCGTCTGTCCAGATCCCTGACAGGATGAATGTTTTAGAAATAGGATGCATTTAGATGTGAACTAAAATTATTAGATCAGTCATTTAATCTAAACTATTCCATGATATATGATCTATTTATCAGCTATATTAACTTACCTCTTCCACACATTTTAAGCTTTTTTTCTGCTTTATACAGTTGTAAACTGAACATCTTTGGGTTATGATGAACATTTTATGGACAAAGTCATTAACTAAGAACAATGAGCGATCAAATAAATAATGAAAATCATAGGTAATGCAGTCCTATTCTGCAACCCTGTAGCTCACTTTATTAGATACACCTATACAGCCTTTTATAATTAAACAAAAGCTAAAGCTCCTGATGTTCAGTTTTTGTGTTGATTTTGTCAGAAATGTGTAACTTCAACTTTATGTTAATCTCTGAGATCATAGTTAAAAGTCTGTTATAGAGCACTACATTATACTGAGGTGCTTCAAATTATTTTATCCTTCCTGTTTTCATACATGACGAGTGCAGAATATTAAAGCCACCTCTGACTATAATACAGCCAACTCGACATCGTCATTATGACCTCAATAATAAAATAGAACTGAATGAACTCAACAAAAGCTGAACAGTACAGGCATAAAATATTTTATGATAACTTTTTTTTTTGGATTGTATGTTGAACACTTGTAAAACTGGGGGGGGGCTATCAATTGTAAAAAGAAATTTAGTCGGTCTTCATTCCTATCTGCAAGGATGCGGTTCACCTTTTTGTTTGTATCTTGTTTTTCAGATGGAGATTCTGTCCTGAGACCTGAGAGACCGACCCTCGCAGTGAGGAGGAATGTTCAGATATAGATGGTGAGTTAGGGACTATATAAAATGTATTGTTTTACGAAGTAGAGCTGC